>JBAIAA010001541.1:0-75218 GCA_037893245.1 Crossaster papposus
TTTGTGCACACTTCTTTCCCTTTACATATTTCTTATGCACACTTCTTTCCTTTACATATTTCTTATGCACACTTCTTTCCCTTTACATATTTCTTATGCACACTTCTTTCCCTTTACATATTTCTTATGCACACTTCTTTCCCTTTACATATTTCTTATGCACACTTCTTTCCCTTTACATATTTCTTATGCACACTTCTTTCCCTTTACATATTTCTTATGCACACTTCTTTCCCTTTACATATTTCTTATGCACACTTCTTTCCCTTTACATATTTCTTATGCACACTTCTTTCCCTTTACATATTTCTTATGCACACTTCTTTCCCTTTACATATTTCTTATGCACACTTCTTTCCCTTTACATATTTCTTATGCACACTTCTTTCCCTTTACATATTTCTTATGCACACTTCTTTCCCTTTACATATTTCTTATGCACACTTCTTTCCCTTTACATATTTCTTATGCACACTTCTTTCCCTTTACATATTTCTTATGCACACTTCTTTCCCTTTACATATTTCTTATGCACACTTCTTTCCCTTTACATATTTCTTATGCACACTTCTTTCCCTTTACATATTTACTCGAGGCTTGTCCCACATCATGTTATTTCTTATGCACACTTCTTTCCCTTTACATATTTCTTATGCACACTTCTTTCCCTTTACATATTTCTTATGCACACTTCTTTCCCTTTACATATTTCTTATGCACACTTCTTTCCCTTTACATATTTCTTATGCACACTTCTTTCCCTTTACATATTTCTTATGCACACTTCTTTCCCTTTACATATTTCTTATGCACACTTCTTTCCCTTTACATATTTCTTATGCACACTTCTTTCCCTTTACATATTTCTTATGCACACTTCTTTCCCTTTACATATTTCTTATGCACACTTCTTTCCCTTTACATATTTCTTATGCACACTTCTTTCCCTTTACATATTTCTTATGCACACTTCTTTCCCTTTACATATTTCTTATGCACACTTCTTTCCCTTTACATATTTCTTATGCACACTTCTTTCCCTTTACATATTTCTTATGCACACTTCTTTCCCTTTACATATTTCTTATGCACACTTCTTTCCCTTTACATATTTCTTATGCACACTTCTTTCCCTTTACATATTTCTTATGCACACTTCTTTCCTTTACATATTTCTTATGCACACTTCTTTCCCTTTACATATTTCTTATGCACACTTCTTTCCCTTTACATATTTCTTATGCACACTTCTTTCCCTTTACATATTTCTTATGCACACTTCTTTCCCTTTACATATTTCTTATGCACACTTCTTTCCTTTACATATTTCTTATGCACACTTCTTTCCCTTTACATATTTCTTATGCACACTTCTTTCCCTTTACATATTTCTTATGCACACTTCTTTCCTTTACATATTTCTTATGCACACTTCTTTCCCTTTACATATTTCTTATGCACACTTCTTTCCCTTTACATATTTCTTATGCACACTTCTTTCCCTTTACATATTTCTTATGCACACTTCTTTCCCTTTACATATTTCTTATGCACACTTCTTTCCCTTTACATATTTCTTATGCACACTTCTTTCCCTTTACATATTTCTTATGCACACTTCTTTCCCTTTACATATTTCTTATGCACACTTCTTTCCCTTTACATATTTCTTATGCACACTTCTTTCCCTTTACATATTTCTTATGCACACTTCTTTCCCTTTACATATTTCTTATGCACACTTCTTTCCCTTTACATTCTATCACTCTTATTTCTTATGCACACTTCTTTCCCTTTACATATTTCTTATGCACACTTCTTTCCCTTTACATATTTCTTATGCACACTTCTTTCCCTTTACATATTTCTTATGCACACTTCTTTCCCTTTACATATTTCTTATGCACACTTCTTTCCCTTTACATATTTCTTATGCACACTTCTTTCCCTTTACATATTTCTTATGCACACTTCTTTCCCTTTACATATTTCTTATGCACACTTCTTTCCCTTTACATATTTCTTATGCACACTTCTTTCCCTTTACATATTTCTTATGCACACTTCTTTCCCTTTACATATTTCTTATGCACACTTCTTTCCCTTTACATATTTCTTATGCACACTTCTTTCCTTTACATATTTCTTATGCACTCTTTCTTATGCACACTTCTTTCCCTTTACATATTTCTTATGCACACTTCTTTCCCTTTACATATTTCTTATGCACACTTCTTTCCCTTTACATATTTCTTATGCACACTTCTTTCCCTTTACATATTTCTTATGCACACTTCTTTCCCTTTACATATTTCTTATGCACACTTCTTTCCCTTTACATATTTCTTATGCACACTTCTTTCCCTTTACATATTTCTTATGCACACTTCTTTCCCTTTACATATTTCTTATGCACACTTCTTTCCCTTTACATATTTCTTATGCACACTTCTTTCCTTTACATATTTCTTATGCACACTTCTTTCCCTTTACATATTTCTTATGCACACTTCTTTCCTTTACATATTTCTTATGCACACTTCTTTCCCTTTACATATTTCTTATGCACACTTCTTTCCCTTTACATATTTCTTATGCACACTTCTTTCCCTTTACATATTTCTTATGCACACTTCTTTCCCTTTACATATTTCTTATGCACACTTCTTTCCCTTTACATATTTCTTATGCACACTTCTTTCCCTTTACATATTTCTTATGCACACTTCTTTCCCTTTACATATTTCTTATGCACACTTCTTTCCCTTTACATATTTCTTATGCACACTTCTTTCCCTTTACATATTTCTTATGCACACTTCTTTCCCTTTACATATTTCTTATGCACACTTCTTTCCCTTTACATATTTCTTATGCACACTTCTTTCCTTTACATATTTCTTATGCACACTTCTTTCCCTTTACATATTTCTTATGCACACTTCTTTCCCTTTACATATTTCTTATGCACACTTCTTTCCCTTTACATATTTCTTATGCACACTTCTTTCCCTTTACATATTTCTTATGCACACTTCTTTCCCTTTACATATTTCTTATGCACACTTCTTTCCCTTTACATATTTCTTATGCACACTTCTTTCCCTTTACATATTTCTTATGCACACTTCTTTCCCTTTACATATTTACTCAGGCTTGTCCCATCATTTCTTATGCACACTTCTTTCCCTTTACATATTTCTTATGCACACTTCTTTCCCTTTACATATTTCTTATGCACACTTCTTTCCCTTTACATATTTCTTATGCACACTTCTTTCCCTTTACATATTTCTTATGCACACTTCTTTCCCTTTACATATTTCTTATGCACACTTCTTTCCCTTTACATATTTCTTATGCACACTTCTTTCCCTTTACATATTTCTTATGCACACTTCTTTCCCTTTACATATTTCTTATGCACACTTCTTTCCCTTTACATATTTCTTATGCACACTTCTTTCCTTTACATATTTCTTATGCACACTTCTTTCCCTTTACATATTTCTTATGCACACTTCTTTCCCTTTACATATTTCTTATGCACACTTCTTTCCCTTTACATATTTCTTATGCACACTTCTTTCCCTTTACATATTTCTTATGCACACTTCTTTCCCTTTACATATTTCTTATGCACACTTCTTTCCCTTTACATATTTCTTATGCACACTTCTTTCCCTTTACATATTTCTTATGCACACTTCTTTCCCTTTACATATTTCTTATGCACACTTCTTTCCCTTTACATATTTCTTATGCACACTTCTTTCACTTTACATATTTCTTATGCACACTTCTTTCCCTTTACATATTTCTTATGCACACTTCTTTCCCTTTACATATTTCTTATGCACACTTCTTTCCCTTAACATATTTCTTATGCACACTTCTTTCCCTTTACATATTTCTTATGCACACTTCTTTCCCTTTACATATTTCTTATGCACACTTCTTTCCCTTTACATATTTCTTATGCACACTTCTTTCCTTTACATATTTCTTATGCACACTTCTTTCCCTTTACATATTTCTTATGCACACTTCTTTCCCTTTACATATTTCTTATGCACACTTCTTTCCCTTTACATATTTCTTATGCACACTTCTTTCCCTTTACATATTTCTTATGCACACTTCTTTCCCTTTACATATTTCTTATGCACACTTCTTTCCCTTTACATATTTCTTATGCACACTTCTTTCCCTTTACATATTTCTTATGCACACTTCTTTCCCTTTACATATTTCTTATGCACACTTCTTTCCCTTTACATATTTCTTATGCACACTTCTTTCCCTTTACATATTTCTTATGCACACTTCTTTCCCTTTACATATTTCTTATGCACACTTCTTTCCCTTTACATATTTCTTATGCACACTTCTTTCCCTTTACATATTTCTTATGCACACTTCTTTCCCTTTACATATTTCTTATGCACACTTCTTTCCCTTTACATATTTCTTATGCACACTTCTTTCCCTTTACATATTTCTTATGCACACTTCTTTCCCTTTACATATTTCTTATGCACACTTCTTTCCCTTTACATATTTCTTATGCACACTTCTTTCCTTTACATATTTCTTATGCACACTTCTTTCCCTTTACATATTTAACTCGAGGCTTGTCCGACATCATGTGTTATTTCTTATGCACACTTATTTCCCTTTACATATTTCTTATGCACACTTATTTCCCTTTACATATTTCTTATGCACACTTCTTTCCCTTTACATATTTCTTATGCACACTTCTTTCCCTTTACATATTTCTTATGCACACTTCTTTCCTTTACATATTTCATATGCACACTTCTTTCCCTTTACATATTTCTTATGCACACTTCTTTCCCTTTACATATTTCTTATGCACACTTCTTTCCCTTTACATATTTCTTATGCACACTTCTTTCCCTTTACATATTAACTCGAGGCTTGTCCCACATCATGTGTTTATTTCTTATGCACACTTCTTTCTCTTTACATATTTCTTATGCACACTTCTTTCCCTTTATTATTTCTTATGCACACTTCTTTCCCTTTACATATTTAACTCGAGGGCTTGTCCGACATCATGTGTTTATTTCTTATGCACACTTCTTTCCCTTTACATATTTCTTATGCACACTTCTTTCCCTTTACATATTTCTTATGCACACTTCTTTCCTTTACATATTTCTTATGCACACTTCTTTCCCTTTACATATTTCTTATGCACACTTCTTTCCCTTTACATATTTCTTATGCACACTTCTTTCCCTTTACATATTTCTTATGCACACTTCTTTCCCTTTACATATTTCTTATGCACACTTCTTTCCCTTTACATATTTCTTATGCACACTTCTTTCCCTTTACATATTTAACTCGAGGGCTTGTTCCCACATCATGGTTTATTTCTTATGCACACTTCTTTCCCTTTACATATTTCTTATGCACACTTCTTTCCCTTTACATATTTCTTATGCACACTTCTTTCCCTTTACATATTTTATGCACACTTCTTTCCCTTTACATATTTCTTATGCACACTTCTTTCCCTTTACATATTTCTTATGCACACTTCTTTCCCTTTACATATTTCTTATGCACACTTCTTTCCCTTTACATATTTCTTATGCACACTTCTTTCCCTTTACATATTTCTTATGCACACTTCTTTCCCTTTACATATTTCTTATGCACACTTCTTTCCCTTTACATATTTCTTATGCACACTTCTTTGCCTTTACATATTTCTTATGCACACTTCTTTCCCTTTACATATTTCTTATGCACACTTCTTTCCCTTTACATATTTCTTATGCACACTTCTTTCCCTTTACATATTTCTTATGCACACTTCTTTCCCTTTACATATTTCTTATGCACACTTCTTTCCCTTTACATATTTCTTATGCACACTTCTTTCCCTTTACATATTTCTTATGCACACTTCTTTCCCTTTACATATTTCTTATGCACACTTCTTTCCCTTTACATATTTCTTATGCACACTTCTTTCCTTTACATATTTCTTATGCACACTTCTTTCCCTTTACATATTTCTTATGCACACTTCTTTCCCTTTACATATTTAACTCGAGGCTTGTTCCCACATCATGTTTATTTCTTATGCACACTTCTTTCCCTTTACATATTTCTTATGCACACTTCTTTCCCTTTACATATTTCTTATGCACACTTCTTTCCCTTTACATATTTCTTATGCACACTTCTTTCCCTTTACATATTTCTTATGCACACTTCTTTCCCTTTACATATTTCTTATGCACACTTCTTTCCCTTTACATATTTCTTATGCACACTTCTTTCCCTTTACATATTTCTTATGCACACTTCTTTCCCTTTACATATTTCTTATGCACACTTCTTTCCCTTTACATATTTCTTATGCACACTTCTTTCCCTTTACATATTTCTTATGCACACTTCTTTCCCTTTACATATTTCTTATGCACACTTCTTTCCCTTTACATATTTCTTATGCACACTTCTTTCCCTTTACATATTTCTTATGCACACTTCTTTCCCTTTACATATTTCTTATGCACACTTCTTTCCCTTTACATATTTCTTATGCACACTTCTTTCCCTTTACATATTTCTTATGCACACTTCTTTCCCTTTACATATTCTTATGCACACTTCTTTCCCTTTACATATTCTTATGCACACTTCTTTCCCTTTACATATTTCTTATGCACACTTCTTTCCCTTTACATATTTCTTATGCACACTTCTTTCCCTTTACATATTTCTTATGCACACTTCTTTCCCTTTACATATTTCTTATGCACACTTCTTTCCCTTTACATATTTCTTATGCACACTTCTTTCCCTTTACATATTTCTTATGCACACTTCTTTCCCTTTACATATTTCTTATGCACACTTCTTTCTTTACATATTTCTTATGCACACTTCTTTCCCTTTACATATTTCTTATGCACACTTCTTTCCCTTTACATATTTCTTATGCACACTTCTTTCCCTTTACATATTTCTTATGCACACTTCTTTCCCTTTACATATTTCTTATGCACACTTCTTTCCCTTTACATATTTCTTATGCACACTTCTTTCCCTTTACATATTTCTTATGCACACTTCTTTCCCTTTACATATTTCTTATGCACACTTCTTTCCCTTTACATATTTCTTATGCACACTTCTTTCCCTTTACATATTTCTTATGCACACTTCTTTCCCTTTACATATTTCTTATGCACACTTCTTTCCCTTTACATATTTCTTATGCACACTTCTTTCCCTTTACATATTTCTTATGCACACTTCTTTCCCTTTACATATTTCTTATGCACACTTCTTTCCCTTTACATATTTCTTATGCACACTTCTTTCCCTTTACATATTTCTTATGCACACTTCTTTCCCTTTACATATTTCTTATGCACACTTCTTTCCCTTTACATATTTCTTATGCACACTTCTTTCCCTTTACATATTTCTTATGCACACTTCTTTCCCTTTACATATTACTCGAGGCTTGTCCCACATCATGTTTATTCTTATGCACACTTCTTTCCCTTTACATATTTCTTATGCACACTTCTTTCCCTTTACATATTTCTTATGCACACTTCTTTCCCTTTACATATTTCTTATGCACACTTCTTTCCCTTTTACATATTTCTTATGCACACTTCTTTCCCTTTACATATTTCATATGCACACTTCTTTCCTTTACATATTTCTTATGCACACTTCTTTCCCTTTACATATTTCTTATGCACACTTCTTTCCCTTTACATATTTCTTATGCACACTTCTTTCCCTTTACATATTTCTTATGCACACTTCTTTCCCTTTACATATTTCTTATGCACACTTCTTTCCCTTTACATATTTCTTATGCACACTTCTTTCCCTTTACATATTTCTTATGCACACTTCTTTCCCTTTACATATTTCTTATGCACACTTCTTTCCCTTTACATATTTCTTATGCACACTTCTTTCCCTTTACATATTTCTTATGCACACTTCTTTCCCTTTACATATTTCTTATGCACACTTCTTTCCCTTTACATATTTCTTATGCACACTTCTTTCCCTTTACATATTTCTTATGCACACTTCTTTCCCTTTACATATTTCTTATGCACACTTCTTTCCCTTTACATATTTCTTATGCACACTTCTTTCCCTTTACATATTTCTTATGCACACTTCTTTCCCTTTACATATTTCTTATGCACACTTCTTTCCCTTTACATATTTCTTATGCACACTTCTTTCCCTTTACATATTTCTTATGCACACTTCTTTCCCTTTACATATTTCTTATGCACACTTCTTTCCCTTTACATATTTCTTATGCACACTTCTTTCCCTTTACATATTTCTTATGCACACTTCTTTCCCTTTACATATTTCTTATGCACACTTCTTTCCCTTTACATATTTCTTATGCACACTTCTTTCCCTTTACATATTTCTTATGCACACTTCTTTCCCTTTACATATTTCTTATGCACACTTCTTTCCCTTTACATATTTCTTATGCACACTTCTTTCCCTTTACATATTTCTTATGCTGCACACTTCTTTCCCTTTACATATTTCTTATGCACACTTCTTTCCCTTTACATATTTCTTATGCACACTTCTTTCCCTTTACATATTTCTTATGCACACTTCTTTCCCTTTACATATTTCTTATGCACACTTCTTTCCCTTTACATATTTCTTATGCACACTTCTTTCCCTTTACATATTTCTTATGCACACTTCTTTCCCTTTACATATTTCTTATGCACACTTCTTTCCCTTTACATATTTCTTATGCACACTTCTTTCCCTTTACATATTTCTTATGCACACTTCTTTCCCTTTACATATTTCTTATGCACACTTCTTTCCCTTTACATATTTCTTATGCACACTTCTTTCCCTTTACATATTTCTTATGCACACTTCTTTCCCTTTACATATTTCTTATGCACACTTCTTTCCCTTTACATATTTCTTATGCACACTTCTTTCCCTTTACATATTTCTTATGCACACTTCTTTCCCTTTACATATTTCTTATGCACACTTCTTTCCCTTTACATATTTCTTATGCACACTTCTTTCCCTTTACATATTTCTTATGCACACTTCTTTCCCTTTACATATTTCTTATGCACACTTCTTTCCCTTTACATATTTCTTATGCACACTTCTTTCCCTTTACATATTTCTTATGCACACTTCTTTCCCTTTACATATTTCTTATGCACACTTCTTTCCCTTTACATATTTCTTATGCACACTTCTTTCCCTTTACATATTTCTTATGCACACTTCTTTCCCTTTACATATTTCTTATGCACACTTCTTTCCCTTTACATATTTCTTATGCACACTTCTTTCCCTTTACATATTTCTTATGCACACTTCTTTCCCTTTACATATTTCTTATGCACACTTCTTTCCCTTTACATATTTCTTATGCACACTTCTTTCCCTTTACATATTTCTTATGCACACTTCTTTCCCTTTACATATTTCTTATGCACACTTCTTTCCCTTTACATATTTCTTATGCACACTTCTTTCCCTTTACATATTTCTTATGCACACTTCTTTCCCTTTACATATTTCTTATGCACACTTCTTTCCCTTTACATATTTCTTATGCACACTTCTTTCCCTTTACATATTTCTTATGCACACTTCTTTCCCTTTACATATTTCTTATGCACACTTCTTTCCCTTTACATATTTCTTATGCACACTTCTTTCCCTTTACATATTTCTTATGCACACTTCTTTCCCTTTACATATTTCTTATGCACACTTCTTTCCCTTTACATATTTCTTATGCACACTTCTTTCCCTTTACATATTTCTTATGCACACTTCTTTCCCTTTACATATTTCTTATGCACACTTCTTTCCCTTTACATATTTCTTATGCACACTTCTTTCCCTTTACATATTTCTTATGCACACTTCTTTCCCTTTACATATTTCTTATGCACACTTCTTTCCCTTTACATATTTCTTATGCACACTTCTTTCCCTTTACATATTTCTTATGCACACTTCTTTCCCTTTACATATTTCTTATGCACACTTCTTTCCCTTTACATATTTCTTATGCACACTTCTTTCCCTTTACATATTTCTTATGCACACTTCTTTCCCTTTACATATTTCTTATGCACACTTCTTTCCCTTTACATATTTCTTATGCACACTTCTTTCCCTTTACATATTTCTTATGCACACTTCTTTCCCTTTACATATTTCTTATGCACACTTCTTTCCCTTTACATATTTCTTATGCACACTTCTTTCCCTTTACATATTTCTTATGCACACTTCTTTCCCTTTACATATTTCTTATGCACACTTCTTTCCCTTTACATATTTCTTATGCACACTTCTTTCCCTTTACATATTTACTCGAGGCTTGTCCCGACATCATTTCTTTATTTCTTATGCACACTTCTTTCCCTTTACATATTTCTTATGCACACTTCTTTCCCTTTACATATTTCTTATGCACACTTCTTTCCCTTTACATATTTCTTATGCACACTTCTTTCCCTTTACATATTTCTTATGCACACTTCTTTCCCTTTACATATTTCTTATGCACACTTCTTTCCCTTTACATATTTCTTATGCACACTTCTTTCCCTTTACATATTTCTTATGCACACTTCTTTCCCTTTACATATTTCTTATGCACACTTCTTTCCCTTTACATATTACTCGGCTTCCACATCATTTATTCTTATGCACACTTCTTTCCCTTTACATATTTCTTATGCACACTTCTTTCCCTTTACATATTTCTTATGCACACTTCTTTCCCTTTACATATTTCTTATGCACACTTCTTTCCCTTTACATATTTCTTATGCACACTTCTTTCCCTTTACATATTTCTTATGCACACTTCTTTCCCTTTACATATTTCTTATGCACACTTCTTTCCCTTTACATATTTCTTATGCACACTTCTTTCCCTTTACATATTTCTTATGCACACTTCTTTCCCTTTACATATTTCTTATGCACACTTCTTTCCCTTTACATATTTCTTATGCACACTTCTTTCCCTTTACATATTTCTTATGCACACTTCTTTCCCTTTACATATTTCTTATGCACACTTCTTTCCCTTTACATATTTCTTATGCACACTTCTTTCCCTTTACATATTTCTTATGCACACTTCTTTCCCTTTACATATTTCTTATGCACACTTCTTTCCCTTTACATATTTCTTATGCACACTTCTTTCCCTTTACATATTTCTTATGCACACTTCTTTCCCTTTACATATTTCTTATGCACACTTCTTTCCCTTTACATATTTCTTATGCACACTTCTTTCCCTTTACATATTTCTTATGCACACTTCTTTCCCTTTACATATTTCTTATGCACACTTCTTTCCCTTTACATATTTCTTATGCACACTTCTTTCCCTTTACATATTTCTTATGCACACTTCTTTCCCTTTACATTACATATTTCTTATGCACACTTCTTTCCCTTTACATATTTCTTATGCACACTTCTTTCCCTTTACATATTTCTTATGCACACTTCTTTCCCTTTACATATTTCTTATGCACACTTCTTTCCCTTTACATATTTCTTATGCACACTTCTTTCCCTTTACATATTTCTTATGCACACTTCTTTCCCTTTACATATTTCTTATGCACACTTCTTTCCCTTTACATATTTCTTATGCACACTTCTTTCCCTTTACATATTTCTTATGCACACTTCTTTCCCTTTACATATTTCTTATGCACACTTCTTTCCCTTTACATATTTCTTATGCACACTTCTTTCCCTTTACATATTTCTTATGCACACTTCTTTCCCTTTACATATTTCTTATGCACACTTCTTTCCCTTTACATATTTCTTATGCACACTTCTTTCCCTTTACATATTTCTTATGCACACTTCTTTCCCTTTACATATTTCTTATGCACACTTCTTTCCCTTTACATATTTCTTATGCACACTTCTTTCCCTTTACATATTTCTTATGCACACTTCTTTCCCTTTACATATTTCTTATGCACACTTCTTTCCCTTTACATATTTCTTATGCACACTTCTTTCCCTTTACATATTTCTTATGCACACTTCTTTCCCTTTACATATTTCTTATGCACACTTCTTTCCCTTTACATATTTCTTATGCACACTTCTTTCCCTTTACATATTTCTTATGCACACTTCTTTCCCTTTACATATTTCTTATGCACACTTCTTTCCCTTTACATATTTCTTATGCACACTTCTTTCCCTTTACATATTTCTTATGCACACTTCTTTCCCTTTACATATTTCTTATGCACACTTCTTTCCCTTTACATATTTCTTATGCACACTTCTTTCCCTTTACATATTTCTTATGCACACTTCTTTCCCTTTACATATTTCTTATGCACACTTCTTTCCCTTTACATATTTCTTATGCACACTTCTTTCCCTTTACATATTTACTCGAGGCTTGTCCCGACATCATTTATTTCTTATGCACACTTCTTTCCCTTTACATATTTCTTATGCACACTTCTTTCCCTTTACATATTTCTTATGCACACTTCTTTCCCTTTACATATTTCTTATGCACACTTCTTTCCCTTTACATATTTCTTATGCACACTTCTTTCCCTTTACATATTTCTTATGCACACTTCTTTCCCTTTACATATTTCTTATGCACACTTCTTTCCCTTTACATATTTCTTATGCACACTTCTTTCCCTTTACATATTTCTTATGCACACTTCTTTCCCTTTACATATTTCTTATGCACACTTCTTTCCCTTTACATATTTCTTATGCACACTTCTTTCCCTTTACATATTTCTTATGCACACTTCTTTCCCTTTACATATTTCTTATGCACACTTCTTTCCCTTTACATATTTCTTATGCACACTTCTTTCCCTTTACATATTTCTTATGCACACTTCTTTCCCTTTACATATTTCTTATGCACACTTCTTTCCCTTTACATATTTCTTATGCACACTTCTTTCCCTTTACATATTTCTTATGCACACTTCTTTCCCTTTACATATTTCTTATGCACACTTCTTTCCCTTTACATATTTCTTATGCACACTTCTTTCCCTTTACATATTTCTTATGCACACTTCTTTCCCTTTACATATTTCTTATGCACACTTCTTTCCCTTTACATATTTCTTATGCACACTTCTTTCCCTTTACATATTTCTTATGCACACTTCTTTCCCTTTACATATTTCTTATGCACACTTCTTTCCCTTTACATATTTCTTATGCACACTTCTTTCCCTTTACATATTTCTTATGCACACTTCTTTCCCTTTACATATTTCTTATGCACACTTCTTTCCCTTTACATATTTCTTATGCACACTTCTTTCCCTTTACATATTTCTTATGCACACTTCTTTCCCTTTACATATTTCTTATGCACACTTCTTTCCCTTTACATATTTCTTATGCACACTTCTTTCCCTTTACATATTTCTTATGCACACTTCTTTCCCTTTACATTATTTCTTTATGCACACTTCTTTCCCTTTACATATTTCTTATGCACACTTCTGTCCCTTTACATATTTCTTATGCACACTTCTTTCCCTTTACATATTTCTTATGCACACTTCTTTCCCTTTACATATTTCTTATGCACACTTCTTTCCCTTTACATATTTCTTATGCACACTTCTTTCCCTTTACATATTTCTTATGCACACTTCTTTCCCTTTACATATTTCTTATGCACACTTCTTTCCCTTTACATATTTCTTATGCACACTTCTTTCCCTTTACATATTTCTTATGCACACTTCTTTCCCTTTACATATTTCTTATGCACACTTCTTTCCCTTTACATATTTCTTATGCACACTTCTTTCCCTTTACATATTTCTTATGCACACTTCTTTCCCTTTACATATTTCTTATGCACACTTCTTTCCCTTTACATATTTCTTATGCACACTTCTTTCCCTTTACATATTTCTTATGCACACTTCTTTCCCTTTACATATTTCTTATGCACACTTCTTTCCCTTTACATATTTCTTATGCACACTTCTTTCCCTTTACATATTTCTTATGCACACTTCTTTCCCTTTACATATTTCTTATGCACACTTCTTTCCCTTTACATATTTCTTATGCACACTTCTTTCCCTTTACATATTTCTTATGCACACTTCTTTCCCTTTACATATTTCTTATGCACACTTCTTTCCCTTTACATATTTCTTATGCACACTTCTTTCCCTTTACATATTTCTTATGCACACTTCTTTCCCTTTACATATTTCTTATGCACACTTCTTTCCCTTTACATATTTCTTATGCACACTTCTTTCCTTTACATATTCTTATGCACACTTCTTTCCCTTTACATATTTCTTATGCACACTTCTTTCCCTTTACATATTTCTTATGCACACTTCTTTCCCTTTACATATTTCTTATGCACACTTCTTTCCCTTTACATATTTCTTATGCACACTTCTTTCCCTTTACATATTTCTTATGCACACTTCTTTCCCTTTACATATTTCTTATGCACACTTCTTTCCCTTTACATATTTCTTATGCACACTTCTTTCCCTTTACATATTTCTTATGCACACTTCTTTCCCTTTACATATTTCTTATGCACACTTCTTTCCCTTTACATATTTCTTATGCACACTTCTTTCCCTTTACATATTTCTTATGCACACTTCTTTCCCTTTACATATTTCTTATGCACACTTCTTTCCCTTTACATATTTCTTATGCACACTTCTTTCCCTTTACATATTTCTTATGCACACTTCTTTCCCTTTACATATTTCTTATGCACACTTCTTTCCCTTTACATATTTCTTATGCACACTTCTTTCCCTTTACATATTTCTTATGCACACTTCTTTCCCTTTACATATTTCTTATGCACACTTCTTTCCCTTTACATATTTCTTATGCACACTTCTTTCCCTTTACATATTTCTTATGCACACTTCTTTCCCTTTACATATTTCTTATGCACACTTCTTTCCCTTTACATATTTCTTATGCACACTTCTTTCCCTTTACATATTTCTTATGCACACTTCTTTCCCTTTACATATTTCTTATGCACACTTCTTTCCCTTTACATATTTCTTATGCACACTTCTTTCCCTTTACATATTTAACTCGAGGGCTTGTCCCGACATCATGTGTTTATTTCTTATGCACACTTCTTTCCCTTTACATATTTCTTATGCACACTTCTTTCCCTTTACATATTTCTTATGCACACTTCTTTCCCTTTACATATTTCTTATGCACACTTCTTTCCCTTTACATATTTCTTATGCACACTTCTTTCCCTTTACATATTTCTTATGCACACTTCTTTCCCTTTACATATTTCTTATGCACACTTCTTTCCCTTTACATATTTCTTATGCACACTTCTTTCCCTTTACATATTTCTTATGCACACTTCTTTCCCTTTACATATTTCTTATGCACACTTCTTTCCCTTTACATATTTCTTATGCACACTTCTTTTCCTTTACATATTTCTTATGCACACTTCTTTCCCTTTACATATTTCTTATGCACACTTCTTTCCCTTTACATATTTCTTATGCACACTTCTTTCCCTTTACATATTTCTTATGCACACTTATTTCCCTTTACATATTTCTTATGCACACTTCTTTCCCTTTACATATTTCTTATGCACACTTCTTTCCCTTTACATATTTCTTATGCACACTTCTTTCCCTTTACATATTTCTTATGCACACTTCTTTCCCTTTACATATTTCTTATGCACACTTCTTTCCCTTTACATATTTCTTATGCACACTTCTTTCCCTTTACATATTTCTTATGCACACTTCTTTCCCTTTACATATTTCTTATGCACACTTTTTTCCCTTTACATATTTCTTATGCACACTTCTTTCCCTTTACATATTTCTTATGCACACTTCTTTCCCTTTACATATTTCTTATGCACACTTCTTTCCCTTTACATATTTCTTATGCACACTTCTTTCCCTTTACATATTTCTTATGCACACTTCTTTCCCTTTACATATTTCTTATGCACACTTATTTCCCTTTACATATTTCTTATGCACACTTCTTTCCCTTTACATATTTCTTATGCACACTTCTTTCCCTTTACATATTTCTTATGCACACTTCTTTCCCTTTACATATTTCTTATGCACACTTCTTTCCCTTTACATATTTCTTATGCACACTTCTTTCCCTTTACATATTTCTTATGCACACTTCTTTCCCTTTACATATTTCTTATGCACCTTCTTTCCCTTTACATATTTCTTATGCACACTTCTTTCCCTTTACATATTTCTTATGCACACTTCTTTCCCTTTACATATTTCTTATGCACACTTCTTTCCCTTTACATATTTCTTATGCACACTTCTTTCCCTTTACATATTTCTTATGCACACTTCTTTCCCTTTACATATTTCTTATGCACACTTCTTTCCCTTTACATATTTCTTATGCACACTTCTTTCCCTTTACATATTTCTTATGCACACTTCTTTCCCTTTACATATTTCTTATGCACACTTCTTTCCCTTTACATATTTCTTATGCACACTTCTTTCCCTTTACATATTTCTTATGCACCTTCTTTTCCTTTACATATTTCTTATGCACACTTCTTTCCCTTTACATATTTCTTATGCACACTTCTTTCCCTTTACATATTTCTTATGCACACTTCTTTCCCTTTACATATTTCTTATGCACACTTCTTTCCCTTTACATATTTCTTATGCACACTTCTTTCCCTTTACATATTTCTTATGCACACTTCTTTCCCTTTACATATTTCTTATGCACACTTCTTTCCCTTTACATATTTCTTATGCACACTTCTTTCCCTTTACATATTTCTTATGCACACTTCTTTCCCTTTACATATTTCTTATGCACACTTCTTTCCCTTTACATATTTCTTATGCACACTTCTTTCCCTTTACATATGTCTTATGCACACTTCTTTCCCTTTACATATTTCTTATGCACACTTTTTTCCCTTTACATATTTCTTATGCACACTTCTTTCCCTTTACATATTTCTTATGCACACTTCTTTCCCTTTACATATTTCTTATGCACACTTCTTTCCCTTTACATATTTCTTATGCACACTTCTTTCCCTTTACATATTTCTTATGCACACTTCTTTCCCTTTACATATTTCTTATGCACACTTCTTTCCCTTTACATATTTCTTATGCACACTTATTTCCCTTTACATATTTATTATGCACACTTATTTCCCTTTACATATTTCTTATGCACACTTCTTTCCCTTTACATATTTCTTATGCACACTTCTTTCCCTTTACATATTTAACTCGAGGGCTTGTTTCCACATCATGTGTTTATTTCTTATGCACACTTCTTTCCCTTTACATATTTCTTATGCACACTTCTTTCCCTTTACATATTTCTTATGCACACTTCTTTCCCTTTACATATTTCTTATGCACACTTCTTTCCCTTTACATATTTCTTATGCACACTTCTTTCCCTTTACATATTTCTTATGCACACTTCTTTCCCTTTACATATTTCTTATGCACACTTCTTTCCCTTTACATATTTCTTATGCACACTTCTTTCCCTTTACATATTTCTTATGCACACTTCTTTCCCTTTACATATTTCTTATGCACACTTCTTTCCCTTTACATATTTCTTATGCACACTTCTTTCCCTTTACATATTTCTTATGCACACTTCTTTCCCTTTACATATTTCTTATGCACACTTCTTTCCCTTTACATATTTCTTATGCACACTTATTTCCCTTTACATATTTCTTATGCACACTTCTTTCCCTTTACATATTTCTTATGCACACTTCTTTCCCTTTACATATTTAACTCGAGGGCTTGTTCCCACATCATGTGTTTATTTCTTATGCACACTTCTTTCCCTTTACATATTTCTTATGCACACTTCTTTCCCTTTACATATTTCTTATGCACACTTCTTTCCCTTTACATATTTCTTATGCACACTTCTTTCCCTTTACATATTTCTTATGCACACTTCTTTCCCTTTACATATTTCTTATGCACACTTCTTTCCCTTTACATATTTCTTATGCACACTTCTTTCCCTTTACATATTTCTTATGCACACTTCTTTCCCTTTACATATTTATTATGCACACTTCTTTCCCTTTACATATTTCTTATGCACACTTCTTTCCCTTTACATATTTATTATGCACACTTCTTTCCCTTTACATATTTCTTATGCACACTTCTTTCCCTTTACATATTTCTTATGCACACTTCTTTCCCTTTACATATTTCTTATGCACACTTCTTTCCCTTTACATATTTAACTCGAGGGCTTGTCCCGACATCATGTGTTTATTTCTTATGCACACTTCTTTCCCTTTACATATTTCTTATGCACACTTCTTTCCCTTTACATATTTCTTATGCACACTTCTTTCCCTTTACATATTTCTTATGCACACTTCTTTCCCTTTACATATTTCTTATGCACACTTTTTTCCCTTTACATATTTCTTATGCACACTTCTTTCCCTTTACATATTTCTTATGCACACTTCTTTCCCTTTACATATTTCTTATGCACACTTCTTTCCCTTTACATATTTCTTATGCACACTTCTTTCCCTTTACATATTTCTTATGCACACTTCTTTCCCTTTACATATTTCTTATGCACACTTCTTTCCCTTTACATATTTCTTATGCACACTTATTTCCCTTTACATATTTATTATGCACACTTATTTCCCTTTACATATTTCTTATGCACACTTCTTTCCCTTTACATATTTCTTATGCACACTTCTTTCCCTTTACATATTTAACTCGAGGGCTTGTTTCCACATCATGTGTTTATTTCTTATGCACACTTCTTTCCCTTTACATATTTCTTATGCACACTTCTTTCCCTTTACATATTTCTTATGCACACTTCTTTCCCTTTACATATTTCTTATGCACACTTCTTTCCCTTTACATATTTCTTATGCACACTTCTTTCCCTTTACATATTTCTTATGCACACTTCTTTCCCTTTACATATTTCTTATGCACACTTCTTTCCCTTTACATATTTCTTATGCACACTTCTTTCCCTTTACATATTTCTTATGCACACTTCTTTCCCTTTACATATTTCTTATGCACACTTCTTTCCCTTTACATATTTCTTATGCACACTTCTTTCCCTTTACATATTTCTTATGCACACTTCTTTCCCTTTACATATTTCTTATGCACACTTCTTTCCCTTTACATATTTCTTATGCACACTTCTTTCCCTTTACATATTTCTTATGCACACTTCTTTCCCTTTACATATTTCTTATGCACACTTATTTCCCTTTACATATTTCTTATGCACACTTCTTTCCCTTTACATATTTCTTATGCACACTTCTTTCCCTTTACATATTTAACTCGAGGGCTTGTTCCCACATCATGTGTTTATTTCTTATGCACACTTCTTTCCCTTTACATATTTCTTATGCACACTTCTTTCCCTTTACATATTTCTTATGCACACTTCTTTCCCTTTACATATTTCTTATGCACACTTCTTTCCCTTTACATATTTCTTATGCACACTTCTTTCCCTTTACATATTTCTTATGCACACTTCTTTCCCTTTACATATTTCTTATGCACACTTCTTTCCCTTTACATATTTCTTATGCACACTTCTTTCCCTTTACATATTTCTTATGCACACTTCTTTCCCTTTACATATTTCTTATGCACACTTCTTTCCCTTTACATATTTCTTATGCACACTTCTTTCCCTTTACATATTTCGTATGCACACTTCTTTCCCTTTACATATTTCTTATGCACACTTCTTTCCCTTTACATATTTCTTATGCACACTTCTATCCCTTTACATATTTCTTATGCACACTTCTTTCCCTTTACATATTTCTTATGCACACTTCTTTCCCTTTACATATTTCTTATGCACACTTCTTTCCCTTTACATATTTCTTATGCACACTTCTTTCCCTTTACATATTTCTTATGCACACTTCTTTCCCTTTACATATTTCTTATGCACACTTCTTTCCCTTTACATATTTCTTATGCACACTTATTTCCCTTTACATATTTCTTATGCACACTTCTTTCCCTTTACATATTTCTTATGCACACTTCTTTCCCTTTACATATTTCTTATGCACACTTCTTTCCCTTTACATATTTCTTATGCACACTTCTTTCCCTTTACATATTTCTTATGCACACTTCTTTCCCTTTACATATTTCTTATGCACACTTCTTTCCCTTTACATATTTCTTATGCACCTTCTTTCCCTTTACATATTTCTTATGCACACTTCTTTCCCTTTACATATTTCTTATGCACACTTCTTTCCCTTTACATATTTCTTATGCACACTTCTTTCCCTTTACATATTTCTTATGCACACTTCTTTCCCTTTACATATTTCTTATGCACACTTCTTTCCCTTTACATATTTCTTATGCACACTTCTTTCCCTTTACATATTTCTTATGCACACTTCTTTCCCTTTACATATTTCTTATGCACACTTCTTTCCCTTTACATATTTCTTATGCACACTTCTTTCCCTTTACATATTTCTTATGCACACTTCTTTCCCTTTACATATGTCTTATGCACACTTCTTTCCCTTTACATATTTCTTATGCACACTTCTTTCCCTTTACATATTTCTTATGCACACTTCTTTCCCTTTACATATTTCTTATGCACACTTCTTTCCCTTTACATATTTCTTATGCACACTTCTTTCCCTTTACATATTTCTTATGCACACTTCTTTCCCTTTACATATTTCTTATGCACACTTCTTTCCCTTTACATATTTCTTATGCACACTTATTTCCCTTTACATATTTCTTATGCACACTTATTTCCCTTTACATATTTCTTATGCACACTTCTTTCCCTTTACATATTTCTTATGCACACTTCTTTCCCTTTACATATTTAACTCGAGGGCTTGTTCCCACATCATGTGTTTATTTCTTATGCACACTTCTTTCCCTTTACATATTTCTTATGCACACTTCTTTCCCTTTACATATTTCTTATGCACACTTCTTTCCCTTTACATATTTCTTATGCACACTTCTTTCCCTTTACATATTTCTTATGCACACTTCTTTCCCTTTACATACTTCTTATGCACACTTCTTTCCCTTTACATATTTCTTATGCACACTTCTTTCCCTTTACATATTTCTTATGCACACTTCTTTCCCTTTACATATTTCTTATGCACACTTCTTTCCCTTTACATATTTCTTATGCACACTTCTTTCCCTTTACATATTTCTTATGCACACTTCTTTCCCTTTACATATTTCTTATGCACACTTCTTTCCCTTTACATATTTCTTATGCACACTTCTTTCCCTTTACATATTTCTTATGCACACTTCTTTCCCTTTACATATTTCTTATGCACACTTCTTTCCCTTTACATATTTAACTCGAGGGCTTGTTCCCACATCATGTGTTTATTTCTTATGCACACTTCTTTCCCTTTACATATTTCTTATGCACACTTCTTTCCCTTTACATATTTCTTATGCACACTTCTTTCCCTTTACATATTTCTTATGCACACTTCTTTCCCTTTACATATTTCTTATGCACACTTCTTTCCCTTTACATATTTCTTATGCACACTTCTTTCCCTTTACATATTTCTTATGCACACTTCTTTCCCTTTACATATTTCTTATGCACACTTCTTTCCCTTTACATATTTCTTATGCACACTTCTTTCCCTTTACATATTTCTTATGCACACTTCTTTCCCTTTACATATTTCTTATGCACACTTCTTTCCCTTTACATATTTCTTATGCACACTTCTTTCCCTTTACATATTTCTTATGCACACTTCTTTCCCTTTACATATTTCTTATGCACACTTCTTTCCCTTTACATATTTAACTCGAGGGCTTGTTCCCACATCATGTGTTTATTTCTTATGCACACTTCTTTCCCTTTACATATTTCTTATGCACACTTCTTTCCCTTTACATATTTCTTATGCACACTTCTTTCCCTTTACATATTTCTTATGCACACTTCTTTCCCTTTACATATTTCTTATGCACACTTCTTTCCCTTTACATATTTAACTCGAGGGCTTGTTCCCACATCATGTGTTTATTTCTTATGCACACTTCTTTCCCTTTACATATTTCTTATGCACACTTCTTTCCCTTTACATATTTCTTATGCACACTTCTTTCCCTTTACATATTTCTTATGCACACTTCTTTCCCTTTACATATTTCTTATGCACACTTCTTTCCCTTTACATATTTCTTATGCACACTTCTTTCCCTTTACATATTTCTTATGCACACTTCTTTCCCTTTACATATTTCTTATGCACACTTCTTTCCCTTTACATATTTCTTATGCACACTTCTTTCCCTTTACATATTTCTTATGCACACTTCTTTCCCTTTACATATTTATTATGCACACTTCTTTCCCTTTACATATTTCTTATGCACACTTCTTTCCCTTTACATATTTCTTATGCACACTTCTTTCCCTTTACATATTTCTTATGCACACTTCTTTCCCTTTACATATTTCTTATGCACACTTCTTTCCCTTTACATATTTCTTATGCACACTTCTTTCCCTTTACATATTTCTTATGCACACTTCGTTCCCTTTACATATTTCTTATGCACACTTCTTTCCCTTTACATATTTCTTATGCACACTTCTTTCCCTTTACATATTTCTTATGCACACTTCTTTCCCTTTACATATTTCTTATGCACACTTCTTTCCCTTTACATATTTAACTCGAGGGCTTGTCCCGACATCATGTGTTTATTTCTTATGCACACTTCTTTCCCTTTACATATTTCTTATGCACACTTCTTTCCCTTTACATATTTCTTATGCACACTTCTTTCCCTTTACATATTTCTTATGCACACTTCTTTCCCTTTACATATTTCTTATGCACACTTCTTTCCCTTTACATATTTCTTATGCACACTTCTTTCCCTTTACATATTTCTTATGCACACTTCTTTCCCTTTACATATTTCTTATGCACACTTCTTTCCCTTTACATATTTCTTATGCACACTTCTTTCCCTTTACATATTTCTTATGCACACTTCTTTCCCTTTACATATTTCTTATGCACACTTCTTTCCCTTTACATATTTCTTATGCACACTTCTTTCCCTTTACATATTTATTATGCACACTTCTTTCCCTTTACATATTTCTTATGCACACTTCTTTCCCTTTACATATTTCTTATGCACACTTCTTTCCCTTTACATATTTCTTATGCACACTTCTTTCCCTTTACATATTTCTTATGCACACTTCTTTCCCTTTACATATTTCTTATGCACACTTCTTTCCCTTTACATATTTCTTATGCACACTTCGTTCACTTTACATATTTCTTATGCACACTTCTTTCCCTTTACATATTTCTTATGCACACTTCTTTCCCTTTACATATTTCGTATGCACACTTCTTTCCCTTTACATATTTCTTATGCACACTTCTTTCCCTTTACATATTTCTTATGCACACTTCTTTCCCTTTACATATTTAACTCGAGGGCTTGTCCCGACATCATGTGTTTATTTCTTATGCACACTTCTTTCCCTTTACATATTTCTTATGCACACTTCTTTCCCTTTACATATTTCTTATGCACACTTCTTTCCCTTTACATATTTCTTATGCACACTTCTTTCCCTTTACATATTTCTTATGCACACTTCTTTCCCTTTACATATTTCTTATGCACACTTCTTTCCCTTTACATATTTCTTATGCACACTTCTTTCCCTTTACATATTTCTTATGCACACTTCTTTCCCTTTACATATTTCTTATGCACACTTCTTTCCCTTTACATATTTCTTATGCACACTTCTTTCCCTTTACATATTTCTTATGCACACTTCTTTCCCTTTACATATTTCTTATGCACACTTCTTTCCCTTTACATATTTCTTATGCACACTTCTTTCCCTTTACATATTTCTTATGCACACTTCTTTCCCTTTACATATTTCTTATGCACACTTCTTTCCCTTTACATATTTCTTATGCACACTTCTTTCCCTTTACATATTTCTTATGCACACTTCTTTCCCTTTACATATTTCTTATGCACACTTCTTTCCCTTTACATATTTCTTATGCACACTTCTTTCCCTTTACATATTTCTTATGCACACTTCTTTCCCTTTACATATTTCTTATGCACACTTCTTTCCCTTTACATATTTCTTATGCACACTTCTTTCCCTTTACATATTTCTTATGCACACTTCTTTCCCTTTACATATTTCTTATGCACACTTCTTTCCATTTACATATTTCTTATGCACACTTCTTTCCCTTTACATATTGCTTATGCACACTTCTTTCCCTTTACATATTTATTATGCACACTTCTTTCCCTTTACATATTTCGTATGCACCTTCTTTCCCTTTACATATTTCTTATGCACACTTCTTTCCCTTTACATATTTCTTATGCACACTTCTTTCCCTTTACATATTTCTTATGCACACTTCTTTCCCTTTACATATTTCTTATGCACACTTCTTTCCCTTTACATATTTCTTATGCACACTTCTTTCCCTTTACATATTTCTTATGCACACTTCTTTCCCTTTACATATTTATTATGCACACTTCTTTCCCTTTACATATTTCTTATGCACACTTCTTTCCCTTTACATATTTCTTATGCACACTTCTTTCCCTTTACATATTTCTTATGCACACTTCTTTCCCTTTACATATTTCTTATGCACACTTCTTTCCCTTTACATATTTCTTATGCACACTTCTTTCCCTTTACATATTTCTTATGCACACTTCTTTCCCTTTACATATTTCTTATGCACACTTCTTTCCCTTTACATATTTCTTATGCACACTTCTTTCCCTTTACATATTTCTTATGCACACTTCTTTCCCTTTACATATTTCTTATGCACACTTCTTTCCCTTTACATATTTCTTATGCACACTTCTTTCCCTTTACATATTTCTTATGCACACTTCTTTCCCTTTACATATTTCTTATGCACACTTCTTTCCCTTTACATATTTCTTATGCACACTTCTTTCCCTTTACATATTTAACTCGAGGGCTTGTCCCGACATCATGTGTTTATTTCTTATGCACACTTCTTTCCCTTTACATATTTCTTATGCACACTTCTTTCCCTTTACATATTTCTTATGCACACTTCGTTCCCTTTACATATTTCTTATGCACACTTCTTTCCCTTTACATATTTCTTATGCACACTTCTTTCCCTTTACATATTTCTTATGCACACTTCTTTCCCTTTACATATTTCTTATGCACACTTCTTTCCCTTTACATATTTCTTATGCACACTTCTTTCCCTTTACATATTTAACTCGAGGGCTTGTCCCGACATCATGTGTTTATTTCTTATGCACACTTCTTTCCCTTTACATATTTCTTATGCACACTTCTTTCCCTTTACATATTTCTTATGCACACTTCTTTCCCTTTACATATTTCTTATGCACACTTCTTTCCCTTTACATATTTCTTATGCACACTTCTTTCCCTTTACATATTTCTTATGCACACTTCTTTCCCTTTACATATTTCTTATGCACACTTCTTTCCCTTTACATATTTCTTATGCACACTTCTTTCCCTTTACATATTTCTTATGCACACTTCTTTCCCTTTACATATTTCTTATGCACACTTCTTTCCCTTTACATATTTCTTATGCACACTTCTTTCCCTTTACATATTTCTTATGCACACTTCTTTCCCTTTACATATTTCTTATGCACACTTCTTTCCCTTTACATATTTCTTATGCACACTTCTTTCCCTTTACATATTTCTTATGCACACTTCTTTCCCTTTACATATTTATTATGCACACTTCTTTCCCTTTACATATTTCTTATGCACACTTCTTTCCCTTTACATATTTCTTATGCACACTTCTTTCCCTTTACATATTTCTTATGCACACTTCTTTCCCTTTACATATTTCTTATGCACACTTCTTTCCCTTTACATATTTCTTATGCACACTTCTTTCCCTTTACATATTTCTTATGCACACTTCGTTCCCTTTACATATTTCTTATGCACACTTCTTTCCCTTTACATATTTCTTATGCACACTTCTTTCCCTTTACATATTTCTTATGCACACTTCTTTCCCTTTACATATTTCTTATGCACACTTCTTTCCCTTTACATATTTCTTATGCACACTTCTTTCCCTTTACATATTTAACTCGAGGGCTTGTCCCGACATCATGTGTTTATTTATTATGCACACTTCTTTCCCTTTACATATTTCTTATGCACACTTCTTTCCCTTTACATATTTCTTATGCACACTTCTTTCCCTTTACATATTTCTTATGCACACTTCTTTCCCTTTACATATTTCTTATGCACACTTCTTTCCCTTTACATATTTCTTATGCACACTTCTTTCCCTTTACATATTTCTTATGCACACTTCTTTCCCTTTACATATTTCTTATGCACACTTCTTTCCCTTTACATATTTCTTATGCACACTTCTTTCCCTTTACATATTTCTTATGCACACTTCTTTCCCTTTACATATTTCTTATGCACACTTCTTTCCCTTTACATATTTCTTATGCACACTTCTTTCCCTTTACATATTTCTTATGCACACTTCTTTCCCTTTACATATTTCTTATGCACACTTCTTTCCCTTTACATATTTCTTATGCACACTTCTTTCCCTTTACATATTTCTTATGCACACTTCTTTCCCTTTACATATTTCTTATGCACACTTCTTTCCCTTTACATATTTCTTATGCACACTTCTTTCCCTTTACATATTTCTTATGCACACTTCTTTCCCTTTACATATTTCTTATGCACACTTCTTTCCCTTTACATATTTCTTATGCACACTTCTTTCCCTTTACATATTTCTTATGCACACTTCTTTTCCTTTACATATTTCTTATGCACACTTCTTTCCCTTTACATATTTCTTATGCACACTTCTTTCCCTTTACATATTTCTTATGCACACTTCTTTCCCTTAACATATTTCTTATGCACACTTCTTTCCCTTTACATATTTCTTATGCACACTTCTTTCCCTTTACATATTTCTTATGCACACTTCTTTCCCTTTACATATTTCTTATGCACACTTCTTTCCCTTTACATATTTCTTATGCACACTTCTTTCCCTTTACATATTTCTTATGCACACTTCTTTCCCTTTACATATTTCTTATGCACACTTCTTTCCCTTTACATATTTCTTATGCACACTTCTTTCCCTTTACATATTTCTTATGCACACTTCTTTCCCTTTATATATTTCTTATGCACACTTCTTTCCCTTTACATATTTCTTATGCACACTTCTTTCCCTTTACATATTTCTTATGCACACTTCTTTCCCTTTACATATTTCTTATGCACACTTCTTTCCCTTTACATATTTCTTATGCACACTTCTTTCCCTTTACATATTTCTTATGCACACTTCTTTCCCTTTACATATTTCTTATGCACACTTCTTTCCCTTTACATATTTCTTATGCACACTTCTTTCCCTTTACATATTTCTTATGCACACTTCTTTCCATTTACATATTTCTTATGCACACTTCTTTCCCTTTACATATTTCTTATGCACACTTCTTTCCCTTTACATATTTCTTATGCACACTTCTTTCCCTTTACATATTTCTTATGCACACTTCTTTCCCTTTACATATTTCTTATGCACACTTCTTTCCCTTTACATATTTCTTATGCACACTTCTTTCCCTTTACATATTTCTTATGCACACTTCTTTCCCTTTACATATTTCTTATGCACACTTCTTTCCCTTTACATATTTCTTATGCACACTTCTTTTCCTTTACATATTTCTTATGCACACTTCTTTCCCTTTACATATTTCTTATGCACACTTCTTTCCCTTTACATATTTCTTATGCACACTTCTTTCCCTTAACATATTTCTTATGCACACTTCTTTCCCTTTACATATTTCTTATGCACACTTCTTTCCCTTTACATATTTCTTATGCACACTTCTTTCCCTTTACATATTTCTTATGCACACTTCTTTCCCTTTACATATTTCTTATGCACACTTCTTTCCCTTTACATATTTCTTATGCACACTTCTTTCCCTTTACATATTTCTTATGCACACTTCTTTCCCTTTACATATTTCTTATGCACACTTCTTTCCCTTTACATATTTCTTATGCACACTTCTTTCCCTTTATATATTTCTTATGCACACTTCTTTCCCTTTACATATTTCTTATGCACACTTCTTTCCCTTTACATATTTCTTATGCACACTTCTTTCCCTTTACATATTTCTTATGCACACTTCTTTCCCTTTACATATTTCTTATGCACACTTCTTTCCCTTTACATATTTCTTATGCACACTTCTTTCCCTTTACATATTTCTTATGCACACTTCTTTCCCTTTACATATTTCTTATGCACACTTCTTTCCCTTTACATATTTCTTATGCACACTTCTTTCCATTTACATATTTCTTATGCACACTTCTTTCCCTTTACATATTTCTTATGCACACTTCTTTCCCTTTACATATTTCTTATGCACACTTCTTTCCCTTTACATATTTCTTATGCACACTTCTTTCCCTTTACATATTTCTTATGCACACTTCTTTCCCTTTACATATTTCTTATGCACACTTCTTTCCCTTTACATATTTCTTATGCACACTTCTTTCCCTTTACATATTTCTTATGCACACTTCTTTCCCTTTACATATTTCTTATGCACACTTCTTTCCCTTTACATATTTCTTATGCACACTTCTTTCCCTTTACATATTTCTTATGCACACTTCTATCCCTTTACATATTTCTTATGCACACTTCTTTCCCTTTACATATTTCTTATGCACACTTCTTTCCCTTTACATATTTCTTATGCACACTTCTTTCCCTTTACATATTTCTTATGCACACTTCTTTCCCTTTACATATTTCTTATGCACACTTCTTTCCCTTTACATATTTCTTATGCACACTTCTTTCCCTTTACATATTTCTTATGCACACTTCTTTCCCTTTACATATTTCTTATGCACACTTCTTTCCCTTTACATATTTCTTATGCACACTTCTTTCCCTTTACATATTTCTTATGCACACTTCTTTCCCTTTACATATTTCTTATGCACACTTCTTTCCCTTTACATATTTCTTATGCACACTTCTTTCCCTTTACATATTTCTTATGCACACTTCTTTCCCTTTACATATTTCTTATGCACACTTCTTTCCCTTTACATATTTCTTATGCACACTTCTTTCCCTTTACATATTTCTTATGCACACTTCTTTTCCTTTACATATTTCTTATGCACACTTATTTCCCTTTACATATTTCTTATGCACACTTATTTCCCTTTACATATTTCTTATGCACACTTCGTTTCCTTTACATATTTCTTATGCACACTTCTTTCCCTTTACATATTTCTTATGCACACTTCTTTCCCTTTACATATTTCTTATGCACACTTCTTTCCCTTTACATATTTCTTATGCACACTTCTTTCCCTTTACATATTTAACTCGAGGGCTTGTTCCCACATCATGTGTTTATTTCTTATACACACTTCTTTCCCTTTACATATTTCTTATGCACACTTCTTTACCTTTACATATTTCTTATGCACACTTCTTTCCCTTTACATATTTCTTATGCACACTTCTTTCCCTTTACATTTTTCTTATGCACACTTCTTTCCCTTTACATATTTCTTATGCACACTTCTTTCCCTTTACATATTTCTTATGCACACTTCTTTCCCTTTACATATTTCTTATGCACACTTCTTTCCCTTTACATATTTCTTATGCACACTTCTTTCCCTTTACATATTTCTTATGCACATTTCTTTCCCTTTACATATTTCTTATGCACACTTCTTTCCCTTTACATATTACTTATGCACACTTCTTTCCCTTTACATATTTAACTCGAGGGCTTGTTCCCACATCATGTGTTTATTTCTTATGCACACTTCTTTCCCTTTACATATTTAACTCGAGGGCTTGTTCCCACATCATGTGTTTATTTCTTATGCACACTTCTTTCCCTTTACATATTTCTTATGCACACTTCTTTCCCTTTACATATTTCTTATGCACACTTCTTTCGCTTTACATATTTCTTATGCACACTTCTTTCCCTTTACATATTTCTTATGCACACTTCTTTCCCTTTACATATTTCTTATGCTCACTTCTTTCCCTTTACATATTTCTTATGCACACTTCTTTCCCTTTACATATTTCTTATGCACATTTCTTTCCCTTTACATATTTCTTATGCACACTTCTTTCCCTTTACATATTTCTTATGCACACTTCTTTCCCTTTACATATTTCTTATGCACACTTCTTTCCCTTTACATATTTCTTATGCACACTTCTTTCCCTTTACATATTTCTTATGCACACTTCTTTCCCTTTACATATTTCTTATGCACACTTCTTTCCCTTTACATATTTCTTATGCACACTTCTTTCCCTTTACATATTTCTTATGCACACTTCTTTCCCTTTATATATTTCTTATGCACACTTCTTTCCCTTTACATATTTCTTATGCACACTTCTTTCCCTTTACATATTTCTTATGCACACTTCTTTCCCTTTACATATTTCTTATGCACACTTCTTTCCCTTTACATATTTCTTATGCACACTTCTTTCCCTTTACATATTTCTTATGCACACTTCTTTCCCTTTACATATTTAACTCGAGGGCTTGTTCCCACATCATGTGTTTATTTCTTATGCACACTTCTTTCCCTTTACATATTTAACTCGAGGGCTTGTTCCCACATCATGTGTTTATTTCTTATGCACACTTCTTTCCCTTTACATATTTCTTATGCACACTTCTTTCCCTTTACATATTTCTTATGCACACTTCTTTCGCTTTACATATTTCTTATGCACACTTCTTTCCCTTTACATATTTCTTATGCACACTTCTTTCCCTTTACATATTTCTTATGCTCACTTCTTTCCCTTTACATATTTCTTATGCACACTTCTTTCCCTTTACATATTTCTTATGCACATTTCTTTCCCTTTACATATTTCTTATGCACACTTCTTTCCCTTTACATATTTCTTATGCACACTTCTTTCCCTTTACATATTTCTTATGCACACTTCTTTCCCTTTACATATTTCTTATGCACACTTCTTTCCCTTTACATATTTCTTATGCACACTTCTTTCCCTTTACATATTTCTTATGCACACTTCTTTCCCTTTACATATTTCTTATGCACACTTCTTTCCCTTTACATATTTCTTATGCACACTTCTTTCCCTTTATATATTTCTTATGCACACTTCTTTCCCTTTACATATTTCTTATGCACACTTCTTTCCCTTTACATATTTCTTATGCACACTTCTTTCCCTTTACATATTTCTTATGCACACTTCTTTCCCTTTACATATTTCTTATGCACACTTCTTTCCCTTTACATATTTCTTATGCACACTTCTTTCCCTTTACATATTTCTTATGCACACTGCTTTCCCTTTACATATTTCTTATGCACACTTCTTTCCCTTTACATATTTCTTATGCACACTTCTTTCCATTTACATATTTCTTATGCACACTTCTTTCCCTTTACATATTTCTTATGCACACTTCTTTCCCTTTACATATTTCTTATGCACACTTCTTTCCCTTTACATATTTCTTATGCACACTTCTTTCCCTTTACATATTTCTTATGCACACTTCTTTCCCTTTACATATTTCTTATGCACACTTCTTTCCCTTTACATATTTCTTATGCACACTTCTTTCCCTTTACATATTTCTTATGCACACTTCTTTCCCTTTACATATTTCTTATGCACACTTCTTTCCCTTTACATATTTCTTATGCACACTTCTTTCCCTTTACATATTTCTTATGCACACTTCTTTCCCTTTACATATTTCTTATGCACACTTCTTTCCCTTTACATATTTCTTATGCACACTTCTTTCCCTTTACATATTTCTTATGCACACTTCTTTCCCTTTACATATTTCTTATGCACACTTCTTTCCCTTTACATATTTCTTATGCACACTTCTTTCCCTTTACATATTTCTTATGCACACTTCTTTCCCTTTACATATTTCTTATGCACACTTCTTTCCCTTTACATATTTCTTATGCACACTTCTTTCCCTTTACATATTTCTTATGCACACTTCTTTCCCTTTACATATTTCTTATGCACACTTCTTTCCCTTTACATATTTCTTATGCACACTTCTTTCCCTTTACATATTTCTTATGCACACTTCTTTCCCTTTACATATTTCTTATGCACACTTCTTTCCCTTTACATATTTCTTATGCACACTTCTTTCCCTTTACATATTTCTTATGCACACTTCTTTTCCTTTACATATTTCTTATGCACACTTATTTCCCTTTACATATTTCTTATGCACACTTATTTCCCTTTACATATTTCTTATGCACACTTCGTTTCCTTTACATATTTCTTATGCACACTTCTTTCCCTTAACATATTTCTTATGCACACTTCTTTCCCTTTACATATTTCTTATGCACACTTCTTTCCCTTTACATATTTCTTATGCACACTTCTTTCCCTTTACATATTTAACTCGAGGGCTTGTTCCCACATCATGTGTTTATTTCTTATACACACTTCTTTCCCTTTACATATTTCTTATGCACACTTCTTTACCTTTACATATTTCTTATGCACACTTCTTTCCCTTTACATATTTCTTATGCACACTTCTTTCCCTTTACATATTTCTTATGCACACTTCTTTCCCTTTACATATTTCTTATGCACACTTCTTTCCCTTTACATATTTCTTATGCACACTTCTTTCCCTTTACATATTTCTTATGCACACTTCTTTCCCTTTACATATTTCTTATGCACACTTCTTTCCCTTTACATATTTCTTATGCACACTTCTTTCCCTTTACATATTTCTTATGCACACTTCTTTCCCTTTACATATTTCTTATGCACACTTCTTTCCCTTTACATATTTCTTATGCACACTTCTTTCCCTTTACATATTTCTTATGCACACTTCTTTCCCTTTACATATTTCTTATGCACACTTCTTTCCCTTTACATATTTCTTATGCACACTTCTTTCCCTTTACATATTTCTTATGCACACTTCTTTCCCTTTACATATTTCTTATGCACACTTCTTTCCCTTTACATATTTCTTATGCACACTTCTTTCCCTTTACATATTTCTTATGCACACTTCTTTCCCTTTACATATTTCTTATGCACACTTCTTTCCCTTTACATATTTCTTATGCACACTTCTTTCCCTTTACATATTTCTTATGCACACTTCTTTCCCTTTACATATTTCTTATGCACACTTCTTTTCCTTTACATATTTCTTATGCACACTTATTTCCCTTTACATATTTCTTATGCACACTTATTTCCCTTTACATATTTCTTATGCACACTTCGTTTCCTTTACATATTTCTTATGCACACTTCTTTCCCTTAACATATTTCTTATGCACACTTCTTTCCCTTTACATATTTCTTATGCACACTTCTTTCCCTTTACATATTTCTTATGCACACTTCTTTCCCTTTACATATTTAACTCGAGGGCTTGTTCCCACATCATGTGTTTATTTCTTATACACACTTCTTTCCCTTTACATATTTCTTATGCACACTTCTTTACCTTTACATATTTCTTATGCACACTTCTTTCCCTTTACATATTTCTTATGCACACTTCTTTCCCTTTACATTTTTCTTATGCACACTTCTTTCCCTTTACATATTTCTTATGCACACTTCTTTCCCTTTACATATTTCGTATGCACACTTCTTTCCCTTTACATATTTCTTATGCACACTTCTTTCCCTTTACATATTTCTTATGCACACTTCTTTCCCTTTACATATTTCTTATGCACACTTCTTTCCCTTTACATATTTCTTATGCACACTTCTTTCCCTTTACATATTACTTATGCACACTTCTTTCCCTTTACATATTTAACTCGAGGGCTTGTTCCCACATCATGTGTTTATTTCTTATGCACACTTCTTTCCCTTTACATATTTAACTCGAGGGCTTGTTCCCACATCATGTGTTTATTTCTTATGCACACTTCTTTCCCTTTATATATTTCTTATGCACACTTCTTTCCCTTTACATATTTCTTATGCACACTTCTTTCCCTTTACATATTTCTTATGCACACTTCTTTCCCTTTACATATTTCTTATGCACACTTCTTTCCCTTTACATATTTCTTATGCTCACTTCTTTCCCTTTACATATTTCTTATGCACACTTCTTTCCCTTTACATATTTCTTATGCACATTTATTTCCCTTTACATATTTCTTATGCACACTTCTTTCCCTTTACATATTTCTTATGCACACTTCTTTCCCTTTACATATTTCTTATGCACACTTCTTTCCCTTTACATATTTCTTATGCACACTTCTTTCCCTTTACATATTTCTTATGCACACTTCTTTCCCTTTACATATTTCTTATGCACACTTCTTTCCCTTTACATATTTCTTATGCACACTTCTTTCCCTTTACATATTTGGTATGCACACTTCTTTCCCTTTACATATTTCTTATGCACACTTCTTTCCCTTTACATATTTGGTATGCACACTTCTTTCCCTTTACATATTTCTTATGCACACTTCTTTCCCTTTACATATTTCTTATGCACACTTCTTTCCCTTTACATATTTCTTATGCACACTTCTTTCCCTTTACATATTTCTTATGCACACTTCTTTCCCTTTACATATTTCTTATGCACACTTCTTTCCCTTTACATATTTCTTATGCACACTTCTTTCCCTTTACATATTTCTTATGCACACTTCTTTCCCTTTACATATTTCTTATGCACACTTCTTTCCCTTTACATATTTCTTATGCACACTTCTTTCCCTTTACATATTTCTTATGCACACTTCTTTCCCTTTACATATTTCTTATGCACACTTCTTTCCCTTTACATATTTCTTATGCACACTTCTTTCCCTTTACATATTTCTTATGCACACTTCTTTCCCTTTACATATTACTTATGCACACTTCTTTCCCTTTACATATTTAACTCGAGGGCTTGTTCCCACATCATGTGTTTATTTCTTATGCACACTTCTTTCCCTTTACATATTTAACTCGAGGGCTTGTTCCCACATCATGTGTTTATTTCTTATGCACACTTCTTTCCCTTTACATATTTCTTATGCACACTTCTTTCCCTTTACATATTTCTTATGCACACTTCTTTCCCTTTACATATTTCTTATGCACACTTCTTTCCCTTTACATATTTCTTATGCACACTTCTTTCCCTTTACATATTTCTTATGCTCACTTCTTTCCCTTTACATATTTCTTATGCACACTTCTTTCCCTTTACATATTTCTTATGCACATTTCTTTCCCTTTACATATTTCTTATGCACACTTCTTTCCCTTTACATATTTCTTATGCACACTTCTTTCCCTTTACATATTTCTTATGCACACTTCTTTCCCTTTACATATTTCTTATGCACACTTCTTTCCCTTTACATATTTCTTATGCACACTTCTTTCCCTTTACATATTTCTTATGCACACTTCTTTCCCTTTACATATTTCTTATGCACACTTCTTTCCCTTTACATATTTGGTATGCACACTTCTTTCCCTTTACATATTTCTTATGCACACTTCTTTCCCTTTACATATTTGGTATGCACACTTCTTTCCCTTTACATATTTCTTATGCACACTTCTTTCCCTTTACATATTTCTTATGCACACTTCTTTCCCTTTACATATTTCTTATGCACACTTCTTTCCCTTTACATATTTCTTATGCACACTTCTTTCCCTTTACATATTTCTTATGCACACTTCTTTCCCTTTACATATTTCTTATGCACACTTCTTTCCCTTTACATATTTCTTATGCACACTTCTTTCCCTTTACATATTTCTTATGCACACTTCTTTCCCTTTACATATTTCTTATGCACACTTCTTTCCCTTTACATATTTCTTATGCACACTTCTTTCCCTTTACATATTTCTTATGCACACTTCTTTCCCTTTACATATTTCTTATGCACACTTCTTTCCCTTTACATATTTCTTATGCACACTTCTTTCCCTTTACATATTTCTTATGCACACTTCTTTCCCTTTACATATTTCTTATGCACACTTCTTTCCCTTTACATATTTCTTATGCACACTTCTTTCCCTTTACATATTTCTTATGCACACTTCTTTCCCTTTACATATTTCTTATGCACACTTCTTTCCCTTTACATATTTCTTATGCACACTTCTTTCCCTTTACATATTTCTTATGCACACTTCTTTCCCTTTACATATTTCTTATGCACACTTCTTTCCCTTTACATATTTCTTATGCACACTTCTTTCCCTTTACATATTTCTTATGCACACTTCTTTCCCTTTACATATTTCTTATGCACACTTCTTTCCCTTTACATATTTCTTATGCACACTTCTTTCCCTTTACATATTTCTTATGCACACTTCTTTCCCTTTACATATTTCTTATGCACACTTCTTTCCCTTTACATATTTCTTATGCACACTTCTTTCCCTTTACATATTTCTTATGCACACTTCTTTCCCTTTACATATTTCTTATGCACACTTCTTTCCCTTTACATATTTCTTATGCACACTTCTTTCCCTTTACATATTTCTTATGCACACTTCTTTCCCTTTACATATTTCTTATGCACACTTCTTTCCCTTTACATATTTCTTATGCACACTTCTTTCCCTTTACATATTTCTTATGCACACTTCTTTCCCTTTACATATTTCTTATGCACACTTCTTTCCCTTTACATATTTCTTATGCACACTTCTTTCCCTTTACATATTTCTTATGCACACTTCTTTCCCTTTACATATTTCTTATGCACACTTCTTTCCCTTTACATATTTCTTATGCACACTTCTTTCCCTTTACATATTTCTTATGCACACTTCTTTCCCTTTACATATTTCTTATGCACACTTCTTTCCCTTTACATATTTCTTATGCACACTTCTTTCCCTTTACATATTTCTTATGCACACTTCTTTCCCTTTACATATTTCTTATGCACACTTCTTTCCCTTTACATATTTCTTATGCACACTTCTTTCCCTTTACATATTTCTTATGCACACTTCTTTCCCTTTACATATTTCTTATGCACACTTCTTTCCCTTTACATATTTCTTATGCACACTTCTTTCCCTTTACATATTTCTTATGCACACTTCTTTCCCTTTACATATTTCTTATGTACACTTCTTTCCCTTTACATATTTCTTATGCACACTTCTTTCCCTTTACATATTTCTTATGCACACTTCTTTCCCTTTACATATTTCTTATGCACACTTCTTTCCCTTTACATATTTAACTCGAGGGCTTGTTCCCACATCATGTGTTTATTTCTTATGCACACTTCTTTCCCTTTACATATTTCTTATGCACACTTCTTTCCCTTTACATATTTAACTCGAGGGCTTGTTCCCACATCATGTGTTTATTTCTTATGCACACTTCTTTCCCTTTACATATTTCTTATGCACACTTCTTTACCTTCACATATTTCTTATGCACACTTCTTTCCCTTTACATATTTCTTATGCACACTTCTTTCCCTTTACATATTTCTTATGCACACTTCTTTCCCTTTACATATTTCTTATGCACACTTCTTTCCCTTTACATATTTCTTATGCACACTTCTTTCCCTTTACATATTTCTTATGCACACTTCTTTCCCTTTACATATTTCTTATGCACACTTCTTTCCCTTTACATATTTCTTATGCACACTTCTTTCCCTTTACATATTTCTTATGCACACTTCTTTCCCTTTACATATTTCTTATGCACACTTCTTTCCCTTTACATATTTCTTATGCACACTTCTTTCCCTTTACATATTTCTTATGCACACTTCTTTCCCTTTACATATTTCTTATGCACACTTCTTTCCCTTTACATATTTCTTATGCACACTTCTTTCCCTTTACATATTTCTTATGCACACTTCTTTCCCTTTACATATTTCTTATGCACACTTCTTTCCCTTTACATATTTCTTATGCACACTTCTTTCCCTTTACATATTTAACTCGAGGGCTTGTTCCCACATCATGTGTTTATTTCTTATGCACACTTCTTTCCCTTTACATATTTCTTATGCACACTTCTTTCCCTTTACATATTTCTTATGCACACTTCTTTCCCTTTACATATTTCTTATGCACACTTCTTTCCCTTTACATATTTCTTATGCACACTTCTTTCCCTTTACATATTTCTTATGCACACTTCTTTCCCTTTACATATTTCTTATGCACACTTCTTTCCCTTTACATATTTCTTATGCACACTTCTTTCCCTTTACATATTTCTTATGCACACTTCTTTCCCTTTACATATTTCTTATGCACACTTCTTTCCCTTTACATATTTCTTATGCACACTTCTTTCCCTTTACATATTTCTTATGCACACTTCTTTCCCTTTACATATTTCTTATGCACACTTCTTTCCCTTTACATATTTCTTATGCACACTTCTTTCCCTTTTACATATTTGGTATGCACACTTCTTTCCCTTTACATATTTCTTATGCACACCTCTTTCCCTTTACATATTTCTTATGCACACTTCTTTCCCTTTACATATTTCTTATGCACACTTCTTTCACTTTACATATTTCTTATGCACACTTCTTTCCCTTTACATATTTCTTATGCACACTTTTTTCCCTTTACATATTTCTTATGCACACTTCTTTCCCTTTACATATTTCTTATGCACACTTCTTTCCCTTTACATATTTCTTATGCACACTTCTTTCCCTTTACATATTTCTTATGCACACTTCTTTCCCTTTACATATTTCTTATGCACACTTCTTTCCCTTTACATATTTCTTATGCACACTTCTTTCCCTTTACATATTTCTTATGCACACTTCTTTCCCTTTACATATTTCTTATGCACACTTCATTCCCTTTACATATTTCTTATGCACACTTCTTTCCCTTTACATATTTCTTATGCACACTTCTTTCCCTTTACATATTTCTTATGCACACTTCTTTCCCTTTACATATTTCTTATGTACACTTCTTTCCCTTTACATATTTCTTATGCACACTTATTTCCCTTTACATATTTCTTATGCACACTTCGTTTCCGTTACATATTTCTTATGCACACTTCTTTCCCTTTACATATTTCTTATGCACACTTCTTTCCCTTTACATATTTCTTATGCACACTTCTTTCCCTTTACATATTTCTTATGCACACTTCTTTCCCTTTACATATTTCTTATGCACACTTCATTCCCTTTACATATTTCTTATGCACACTTCTTTCCCTTTACATATTTCTTATGCACACTTCTTTCCCTTTACATATTTCTTATGCACACTTCTTTCCCTTTACATATTTCTTATGTACACTTCTTTCCCTTTACATATTTCTTATGCACACTTATTTCCCTTTACATATTTCTTATGCACACTTCGTTTCCGTTACATATTTCTTATGCACACTTCTTTCCCTTTACATATTTCTTATGCACACTTCTTTCCCTTTACATATTTCTTATGCACACTTCTTTCCCTTTACATATTTCTTATGCACACTTCTTTCCCTTTACATATTTAACTCGAGGGCTTGTTCCCACATCATGTGTTTATTTCTTATGCACACTTCTTTCCCTTTACATATTTCTTATGCACACTTCTTTACCTTTACATATTTCTTATGCACACTTCTTTCCCTTTACATATTTCTTATGCACACTTCTTTCCCTTTACATATTTCTTATGCACACTTCTTTCCCTTTACATATTTCTTATGCACACTTCTTTCCCTTTACATATTTCTTATGCACACTTCTTTCCCTTTACATATTTCGTATGCACACTTCTTTCCCTTTACATATTTCTTATGCACACTTCTTTCCCTTTACATATTTCTTATGCACACTTCTTTCCCTTTACATATTTCTTATGCACACTTCTTTCCCTTTACATATTTCTTATGCACACTTCTTTCCCTTTACATATTTCTTATGCACACTTCTTTCCCTTTACATATTTGGTATGAACACTTCTTTCCCTTTACATATTTCTTATGCACACTTCTTTCCCTTTACATATTTCTTATGCACACTTCTTTCCCTTTACATATTCCTTATGCACACTTCTTTCCCTTTACATATTTCTTATGCACACTTCTTTCCCTTTACATATTTCTTATGCACACTTCTTTCCCTTTACATATTTCTTATGCACACTTCTTTCCCTTTACATATTTCTTATGCACACTTCTTTCCCTTTACATATTTCTTATGCACACTTCTTTCCCTTTACATATTTCTTATGCACACTTCTTTCTCTTTACATATTTCTTATGCACACTTCTTTCCCTTTACATATTTCTTATGCACACTTCTTTCCCTTTACATATTTCTTATGCACACTTCTGTCCCTTTACATATTTCTTATGCACACTTCTTTCCCTTTACATATTTCTTATGCACACTTCTTTCCCTTTACATATTTCTTATGCACACTTCTTTCCCTTTACATATTTCTTATGCACACTTCTTTCCCTTTACATATTTCTTATGCACATTTCTTTCCCTTTACATATTTGGTATGTACACTTCTTTCCCTTTACATATTTTTTATGCACACTTCTTTCCCTTTACATATTTCTTATGCACACTTCTTTCCCTTTACATATTTCTTATGCACACTTCTTTCCCTTTACATATTTCTTATGCACACTTCTTTCCCTTTACATATTTCTTATGCACACTTCTTTCCCTTTACATATTTCTTATGCACACTTCTTTCCCTTTACATATTTCTTATGCACACTTCTTTCCCTTTACATATTTCTTATGCACACATCTTTCCCTTTACATATTTCTTATGCACACTTCTTTCCCTTTACATATTTCTTATGCACACTTCTTTCCCTTTACATATTTCTTATGCACACTTCTTTCCCTTTACATATTTCTTATGCACACTTCTTTCCCTTTACATATTTCTTATGCACACTTCTTTCCCTTTACATATTTCTTATGCACACTTCTTTCCCTTTACATATTTCTTATGCACACTTCTTTCCCTTTACATATTTCTTATGCACACTTCTTTCCCTTTACATATTTCTTATGCACACTTCTTTCCCTTTACATATTTCTTATGCACACTTCTTTCCCTTTACATATTTCTTATGCACACTTCTTTCCCTTTACATATTTCTTATGCACACTTCTTTCCCTTTACATATTTCTTATGCACACTTCTTTCCCTTTACATATTTCTTATGCACACTTCTTTCCCTTTACATATTTCTTATGCACACTTCTTTCCCTTTACATATTTATTATGCACACTTCTTTCCCTTTACATATTTCTTATGCACACTTTTTTACCTTTACATATTTCTTATGCACACTTCTTTCCCTTTACATATTTCTTATGCACACTTCTTTCCCTTTACATATTTCTTATGCACACTTCTTTCCCTTTACATATGTATTATGCACACTTCTTTCCCTTTACATATGTATTATGCACACTTCTTTCCCTTTACATATGTATTATGCACACTTCTTTCCCTTTACATATTTCTTATGCACACTTCTTTCCCTTTACATATTTCTTATGCACACTTCTTTCCCTTTACATATTTCTTATGCACACTTCTTTCCCTTTACATATTTCTTATGCACACTTCTTTCCCTTTACATATTTCTTATGCACACTTCTTTCCCTTTACATATTTCGTATGCACACTTCTTTCCCTTTACATATTTCTTATGCACACTTCTTTCCCTTTACATATTTCTTATGCACACTTCTTTCCCTTTACATATTTCTTATGCACACTTCTTTCCCTTTACATATTTCTTATGTACATTTCTTTCCCTTTACATATTTCTTATGCACACTTATTTCCCTTTACATATTTCTTATGCACACTTCTTTCCCTTTACATATTTCTTATGCACACTTCGTTTCCTTTACATATTTCTTATGCACACTTCTTTCCCTTTACATATTTCTTATGCACACTTCTTTCCCTTTACATATTTCTTATGCACACTTCTTTCCCTTTACATATTTCTTATGCACACTTCTTTCCCTTTACATATTTCTTATGCACACTTCTTTCCCCTTACATATTTCTTATGCACACTTCTTTCCCTTTACATATTTCTTATGCACACTTCTTTCCCTTTACATATTTCTTATGCACACTTCTTTCCCTTTACATATTTCTTATGCACACTTCTTTCCCTTTACATATTTCTTATGCACACTTCTTTCCCTTTACATATTTCTTATGCACACTTCTTTCCCTTTACATATTTCTTATGCACACTTCTTTCCCTTTACATATTTCTTATGCACACTTCTTTCCCTTTACATATTTCTTATGCACACTTCTTTCCCTTTACATATTTCTTATGCACACTTCTTTCCCTTTACATATTTCTTATGCACAATTCTTTTCTTTTACATATTTCTTATGCACACTTCTTTCCCTTTACATATTTCTTATGCACACTTCTTTCCCTTTACATATTTCTTATGCACAATTCTTTTCTTTTACATATTTCTTATGCACACTTCTTTCCCTTTACATATTTCTTATGCACACTTCTTTCCCTTTACATATTTCTTATGCACACTTCTTTCCCTTTACATATTTCTTATGCACACTTCTTTCCCTTTACATATTTCTTATGCACACTTCTTTCCCTTTACATATTTCTTATGCACACTTCTTTCCCTTTACATATTTAACTCGAGGGCTTGTTCCCACATTATGTGTTTATTTCTTATGCACACTTCTTTCCCTTTACATATTTATTATGCACACTTCTTTCCCTTTACATATTTCTTATGCACACTTCTTTCCCTTTACATATTTCGTATGCACAGTTCTTTCCCTTTACATATTTCTTATGCACACTTCTTTCCCTTTACATATTTCTTATGCACACTTCTTTCCCTTTACATATTTCTTATGCACACTTCTTTCCCTTTACATATTTCTTATGCACACTTCTTTCCCTTTACATATTTCTTATGCACACTTCTTTCCCTTTACATATTTCGTATGCACACTTCTTTCCCTTTACATATTTCTTATGCACACTTCTTTCCCTTTACATATTTCTTATGCACACTTCTTTCCCTTTACATATTTCTTATGCACACTTCTTTCCCTTTACATATTTCTTATGCACACTTCTTTCCCTTTACATATTTCTTATGCACACTTCTTTCCCTTTACATATTTCTTATGCACACTTCTTTCCCTTTACATATTTCTTATGCACACTTCTTTCCCTTTACATATTTCTTATGCACACTTCTTTCCCTTTACATATTTCTTATGCACACTTCTTTCCCTTTACATATTTCTTATGCACACTTCTTTCCCTTTACATATTTCTTATGCACACTTCTTTCCCTTTACATATTTAACTCGAGGGCTTGTTCCCACATCATGTGTTTATTTCTTATGCACACTTCTTTCCCTTTACATATTTCTTATGCACACTTCTTTCCCTTTACATATTTCTTATGCACACTTCTTTCCCTTTACATATTTCTTATGCACACTTCTTTCCCTTTACATATTTCTTATGCACACTTCTTTCCCTTTACATATTTCTTATGCACACTTCTTTCCCTTTACATATTTCTTATGCACACTTCTTTCCCTTTACATATTTCTTATCCACACTTCTTCCCCTTTACATATTTCTTATGCACACTTCTTTCCCTTTACATATTTCTTATGCACACTTCTTTCCCTTTACATATTTCTTATGCACACTTCTTTCCCTTTACATATTTCTTATGCACACTTCTTTCCCTTTACATATTTCTTATGCACACTTCTTTCCCTTTACATATTTCTTATGCACACTTCTTTCCCTTTACATATTTCTTATGCACACTTCTTTCCCTTTACATATTTCTTATGCACACTTCTTTCCCTTTACATATTTCGTATGCACACTTTTTTCCCTTTACATATTTATTATGCACACTTCTTTCCCTTTACATATTTCTTATGCACACTTCTTTCCCTTTACATATTTCTTATGCACACTTCTTTCCCTTTACATATTTCTTATGCACACTTCTTTCCCTTTACATATTTCTTATGCACACTTATTTCCCTTTACATATTTCTTATGCACACTTCTTTCCCTTTACATATTTCTTATGCACACTTCTTTCCCTTTACATATTTCTTATGCACACTTCTTTCCCTTTACATATTTCTTATGCACACTTCTTTCCCTTTACATATTTCTTATGCACACTTCTTTCCCTTTACATATTTCTTATGCACACTTCTTTCCCTTTACATATTTCTTATGCACACTTCTTTCCCTTTACATATTTCTTATGCACACTTCTTTCCCTTTACATATTTCTTATGCACACTTCTTTCCCTTTACATATTTCTTATGCACACTTCTTTCCCTTTACATATTTCTTATGCACACTTCTTTCCCTTTACATATTTTTTATGCACACTTCTTTCCCTTTACATATTTCTTATGCACACTTCTTTCCCTTTACATATTTCTTATGCACACTTCTTTCCCTTTACATATTTCTTATGCACACTTCTTTCCCTTTACATATTTCTTATGCACACTTCTTTCCCTTTACATATTTCTTATGCACACTTCTTTCCCTTTACATATTTCTTATGCACACTTCTTTCCCTTTACATATTTCTTATGCACACTTCTTTCCCTTTACATATTTCTTATGCACACTTCTTTCCCTTTACATATTTCTTATGCACACTTCTTTCCCTTTACATATTTCTTATGCACACTTCTTTCCCTTTACATATTTCTTATGCACACTTCTTTCCCTTTACATATTTCTTATGCACACTTCTTTCCCTTTACATATTTCTTATGCACACTTCTTTCCCTTTACATATTTCTTATGCACACTTCTTTCCCTTTACATATTTCTTATGCACACTTCTTTCCCTTTACATATTTCTTATGCACACTTCTTTCCCTTTACATATTTCTTATGCACACTTTTTTCCCTTTACATATTTCTTATGCACACTTCTTTCCCTTTACATATTTCTTATGCACACTTCTTTCCCTTTACATATTTCTTATGCACACTTCTTTCCCTTTACATATTTCTTATGCACACTTCTTTCCCTTTACATATTACTTATGCACACTTCTTTCCCTTTACATATTTAACTCGAGGGCTTGTTCCCACATCATGTGTTTATTTCTTATGCACACTTCTTTCCCTTTACATATTTAACTCGAGGGCTTGTTCCCACATCATGTGTTTATTTCTTATGCACACTTCTTTCCCTTTACATATTTCTTATGCACACTTCTTTCCCTTTACATATTTCTTATGCACACTTCTTTCCCTTTACATATTTCTTATGCACACTTCTTTCCCTTTACATATTTCTTATGCACACTTCTTTCCCTTTACATATTTCTTATGCTCACTTCTTTCCCTTTACATATTTCTTATGCACACTTCTTTCCCTTTACATATTTCTTATGCACATTTCTTTCCCTTTACATATTTCTTATGCACACTTCTTTCCCTTTACATATTTCTTATGCACACTTCTTTCCCTTTACATATTTCTTATGCACACTTCTTTCCCTTTACATATTTCTTATGCACACTTCTTTCCCTTTACATATTTCTTATGCACACTTCTTTCCCTTTACATATTTCTTATGCACACTTCTTTCCCTTTACATATTTCTTATGCACACTTCTTTCCCTTTACATATTTGGTATGCACACTTCTTTCCCTTTACATATTTCTTATGCACACTTCTTTCCCTTTACATATTTGGTATGCACACTTCTTTCCCTTTACATATTTCTTATGCACACTTCTTTCCCTTTACATATTTCTTATGCACACTTCTTTCCCTTTACATATTTCTTATGCACACTTCTTTCCCTTTACATATTTCTTATGCACACTTCTTTCCCTTTACATATTTCTTATGCACACTTCTTTCCCTTTACATATTTCTTATGCACACTTCTTTCCCTTTACATATTTCTTATGCACACTTCTTTCCCTTTACATATTTCTTATGCACACTTCTTTCCCTTTACATATTTCTTATGCACACTTCTTTCCCTCTACATATTTCTTATGCACACTTCTTTCCCTTTACATATTTCTTATGCACACTTCTTTCCCTTTACATATTTGGTATGCACACTTCTTTCCCTTTACATATTTCTTATGCACACTTCTTTCCCTTTACATATTTGGTATGCACACTTCTTTCCCTTTACATATTTCTTATGCACACTTCTTTCCCTTTACATATTTCTTATGCACACTTCTTTCCCTTTACATATTTCTTATGCACACTTCTTTCCCTTTACATATTTCTTATGCACACTTCTTTCCCTTTACATATTTCTTATGCACACTTCTTTCCCTTTACATATTTCTTATGCACACTTCTTTCCCTTTACATATTTCTTATGCACACTTCTTTCCCTTTACATATTTCTTATGCACACTTCTTTCCCTTTACATATTTCTTATGCACACTTCTTTCCCTTTACATATTTCTTATGCACACTTCTTTCCCTTTACATATTTCTTATGCACACTTCTTTCCCTTTACATATTTCTTATGCACACTTCTTTCCCTTTACATATTTCTTATGCACACTTCTTTCCCTTTACATATTTCTTATGCACACTTCTTTCCCTTTACATATTTCTTATGCACACTTCTTTCCCTTTACATATTTCTTATGCACACTTCTTTCCCTTTACATATTTCTTATGCACACTTCTTTCCCTTTACATATTTCTTATGCACACTTCTTTCCCTTTACATATTTCTTATGCACACTTCTTTCCCTTTACATATTTCTTATGCACACTTCTTTCCCTTTACATATTTCTTATGCACACTTCTTTCCCTTTACATATTTCTTATGCACACTTCTTTCCCTTTACATATTTCTTATGCACACTTCTTTCCCTTTACATATTTCTTATGCACACTTCTTTCCCTTTACATATTTGGTATGCACACTTCTTTCCCTTTACATATTTCTTATGCACACTTCTTTCCCTTTACATATTTCTTATGCACACTTCTTTCCCTTTACATATTTCTTATGCACACTTCTTTCCCTTTACATATTTCTTATGCACACTTCTTTCCCTTTACATATTTCTTATGCACACTTCTTTCCCTTTACATATTTCTTATGCACACTTCTTTCCCTTTACATATTTCTTATGCACACTTCTTTCCCTTTACATATTTCTTATGCACACTTCTTTCCCTTTACATATTTCTTATGCACACTTCTTTCCCTTTACATATTTCTTATGCACACTTCTTTCCCTTTACATATTACTTATGCACACTTCTTTCCCTTTACATATTTAACTCGAGGGCTTGTTCCCACATCATGTGTTTATTTCTTATGCACACTTCTTTCCCTTTACATATTTAACTCGAGGGCTTGTTCCCACATCATGTGTTTATTTCTTATGCACACTTCTTTCCCTTTACATATTTCTTATGCACACTTCTTTCCCTTTACATATTTCTTATGCACACTTCTTTCCCTTTACATATTTCTTATGCACACTTCTTTCCCTTTACATATTTCTTATGCACACTTCTTTCCCTTTACATATTTCTTATGCTCACTTCTTTCCCTTTACATATTTCTTATGCACACTTCTTTCCCTTTACATATTTCTTATGCACATTTCTTTCCCTTTACATATTTCTTATGCACACTTCTTTCCCTTTACATATTTCTTATGCACACTTCTTTCCCTTTACATATTTCTTATGCACACTTCTTTCCCTTTACATATTTCTTATGCACACTTCTTTCCCTTTACATATTTCTTATGCACACTTCTTTCCCTTTACATATTTCTTATGCACACTTCTTTCCCTTTACATATTTCTTATGCACACTTCTTTCCCTTTACATATTTGGTATGCACACTTCTTTCCCTTTACATATTTCTTATGCACACTTCTTTCCCTTTACATATTTGGTATGCACACTTCTTTCCCTTTACATATTTCTTATGCACACTTCTTTCCCTTTACATATTTCTTATGCACACTTCTTTCCCTTTACATATTTCTTATGCACACTTCTTTCCCTTTACATATTTCTTATGCACACTTCTTTCCCTTTACATATTTCTTATGCACACTTCTTTCCCTTTACATATTTCTTATGCACACTTCTTTCCCTTTACATATTTCTTATGCACACTTCTTTCCCTTTACATATTTCTTATGCACACTTCTTTCCCTTTACATATTTCTTATGCACACTTCTTTCCCTCTACATATTTCTTATGCACACTTCTTTCCCTTTACATATTTCTTATGCACACTTCTTTCCCTTTACATATTTGGTATGCACACTTCTTTCCCTTTACATATTTCTTATGCACACTTCTTTCCCTTTACATATTTGGTATGCACACTTCTTTCCCTTTACATATTTCTTATGCACACTTCTTTCCCTTTACATATTTCTTATGCACACTTCTTTCCCTTTACATATTTCTTATGCACACTTCTTTCCCTTTACATATTTTTTATGCACACTTCTTTCCCTTTACATATTTCTTATGCACACTTCTTTCCCTTTACATATTTCTTATGCACACTTCTTTCCCTTTACATATTTCTTATGCACACTTCTTTCCCTTTACATATTTCTTATGCACACTTCTTTCCCTTTACATATTTCTTATGCACACTTCTTTCCCTTTACATATTTCTTATGCACACTTCTTTCCCTTTACATATTTCTTATGCACACTTCTTTCCCTTTACATATTTCTTATGCACACTTCTTTCCCTTTACATATTTCTTATGCACACTTCTTTCCCTTTACATATTTCTTATGCACACTTCTTTCCCTTTACATATTTCTTATGCACACTTCTTTCCCTTTACATATTTCTTATGCACACTTCTTTCCCTTTACATATTTCTTATGCACACTTCTTTCCCTTTACATATTTCTTATGCACACTTCTTTCCCTTTACATATTTCTTATGCACACTTCTTTCCCTTTACATATTTCTTATGCACACTTCTTTCCCTTTACATATTTCTTATGCACACTTCTTTCCCTTTACATATTTCTTATGCACACTTCTTTCCCTTTACATATTTCTTATGCACACTTCTTTCCCTTTACATATTTCTTATGCACACTTCTTTCCCTTTACATATTTCTTATGCACACTTCTTTCCCTTTACATATTTCTTATGCACACTTCTTTCCCTTTACATATTTCTTATGCACACTTCTTTCCCTTTACATATTTCTTATGCACACTTCTTTCCCTTTACATATTTCTTATGCACACTTCTTTCCCTTTACATATTTCTTATGCACACTTCTTTCCCTTTACATATTTCTTATGCACACTTCTTTCCCTTTACATATTTCTTATGCACACTTCTTTCCCTTTACATATTTCTTATGCACACTTCTTTCCCTTTACATATTTCTTATGCACACTTCTTTCCCTTTACATATTTCTTATGCACACTTCTTTCCCTTTACATATTTCTTATGCACACTTCTTTCCCTTTACATATTTCTTATGCACACTTCTTTCCCTTTACATATTTCTTATGCACACTTCTTTCCCTTTACATATTTCTTATGCACACTTCTTTCCCTTTACATATTTCTTATGCACACTTCTTTCCCTTTCTTCCCTTTACATTTTTTCTTATGCACACTTCTTTCCCTTTACATATTTCTTATGCACACTTCTTTCCCTTTACATATTTCTTATGCACACTTCTTTCCCTTTACATATTTCTTATGCACACTTCTTTCCCTTTACATATTTCTTATGCACACTTCTTTCCCTTTACATATTTCTTATGCACACTTCTTTCCCTTTACATATTTCTTATGCACACTTCTTTCCCTTTACATATTTCTTATGCACACTTCTTTCCCTTTACATATTTCTTATGCACACTTCTTTCCCTTTACATATTTCTTATGCACACTTCTTTCCCTTGACATATTTCTTATGCACACTTCTTTCCCTTTACATATTTCTTATGTACACTTCTTTCCCTTTACATATTTCTTATGCACACTTCTTTCCCTTTACATATTTCTTATGCACACTTCTTTCCCTTTACATATTTCTTATGCACACTTCTTTCCCTTTACATATTTAACTCGAGGGCTTGTTCCCACATCATGTGTTTATTTCTTATGCACACTTCTTTCCCTTTACATATTTCTTATGCACACTTCTTTCCCTTTACATATTTAACTCGAGGGCTTTGTTCCCACATCATGTGTTTATTTCTTATGCACACTTCTTTCCCTTTACATATTTCTTATGCACACTTCTTTCCCTTTACATATTTCTTATGCACACTTCTTTCCCTTTACATATTTCTTATGCACACTTCTTTCCCTTTACATATTTCTTATGCACACTTCTTTCCCTTTACATATTTCTTATGCACACTTCTTTCCCTTTACATATTTCTTATGCACACTTCTTTCCCTTTACATATTTCTTATGCACACTTCTTTCCCTTTACATATTTCTTATGCACACTTCTTTCCCTTTACATATTTCTTATGCACACTTCTTTCCCTTTACATATTTCTTATGCACACTTCTTTCCCTTTACATATTTCTTATGCACACTTCTTTCCCTTTACATATTTCTTATGCACACTTCTTTCCCTTTACATATTTCTTATGCACACTTCTTTCCCTTTACATATTTCTTATGCACACTTCTTTCCCTTTACATATTTCTTATGCACACTTCTTTCCCTTTACATATTTCTTATGCACACTTCTTTCCCTTTACATATTTCTTATGCACACTTCTTTCCCTTTACATATTTCTTATGCACACTTCTTTCCCTTTACATATTTAACTCGAGGGCTTGTTCCCACATCATTACATATTTCTTATGCACACTTCTTTCCCTTTACATATTTCTTATGCACACTTCTTTCCCTTTACATATTTCTTATGCACACTTCTTTCCCTTTACATATTTCTTATGCACACTTCTTTCCCTTTACATATTTCTTATGCACACTTCTTTCCCTTTACATATTTCTTATGCACACTTCTTTCCCTTTACATATTTCTTATGCACACTTCTTTCCCTTTACATATTTCTTATGCACACTTCTTTCCCTTTACATATTTCTTATGCACACTTCTTTCCCTTTACATATTTCTTATGCACACTTCTTTCCCTTTACATATTTCTTATGCACACTTCTTTCCCTTTACATATTTCTTATGCACACTTCTTTCCCTTTACATATTTCTTATGCACACTTCTTTCCCTTTACATATTTCTTATGCACACTTCTTTCCCTTTACATATTTCTTATGCACACTTCTTTCCCTTTACATATTTCTTATGCACACTTCTTTCCCTTTACATATTTCTTATGCACACTTCTTTCCCTTTACATATTTCTTATGCACACTTCTTTCCCTTTACATATTTCTTATGCACACTTCTTTCCCTTTACATATTTCTTATGCACACTTCTTTCCCTTTACATATTTCTTATGCACACTTCTTTCCCTTTACATATTTCTTATGCACACTTCTTTCCCTTTACATATTTCTTATGCACACTTCTTTCCCTTTACATATTTCTTATGCACACTTCTTTCCCTTTACATATTTCTTATGCACACTTCTTTCCCTTTACATATTTCTTATGCACACTTCTTTCCCTTTACATATTTCTTATGCACACTTCTTTCCCTTTACATATTTCTTATGCACACTTCTTTCCCTTTACATATTTCTTATGCACACTTCTTTCCCTTTACATATTTCTTATGCACACTTCTTTCCCTTTACATATTTCTTATGCACACTTCTTTCCCTTTACATATTTCTTATGCACACTTCTTTCCCTTTACATATTTCTTATGCACACTTCTTTCCCTTTACATATTTCTTATGCACACTTCTTTCCCTTTACATATTTCTTATGCACACTTCTTTCCCTTTACATATTTCTTATGCACACTTCTTTCCCTTTACATATTTCTTATGCACACTTCTTTCCCTTTACATATTTCTTATGCACACTTCTTTCCCTTTACATATTTCTTATGCACACTTCTTTCCCTTTACATATTTCTTATGCACACTTCTTTCCCTTTACATATTTCTTATGCACACTTCTTTCCCTTTACATATTTCTTATGCACACTTCTTTCCCTTTACATATTTCTTATGCACACTTCTTTCCCTTTACATATTTCTTATGCACACTTCTTTCCCTTTACATATTTCTTATGCACACTTCTTTCCCTTTACATATTTCTTATGCACACTTCTTTCCCTTTACATATTTCTTATGCACACTTCTTTCCCTTTACATATTTCTTATGCACACTTCTTTCCCTTTACATATTTCTTATGCACACTTCTTTCCCTTTACATATTTCTTATGCACACTTCTTTCCCTTTACATATTTCTTATGCACACTTCTTTCCCTTTACATATTTCTTATGCACACTTCTTTCCCTTTACATATTTCTTATGCACACTTCTTTCCCTTTACATATTTCTTATGCACACTTCTTTCCCTTTACATATTTCTTATGCACACTTCTTTCCCTTTACATATTTCTTATGCACACTTCTTTCCCTTTACATATTTCTTATGCACACTTCTTTCCCTTTACATATTTCTTATGCACACTTCTTTCCCTTTACATATTTCTTATGCACACTTCTTTCCCTTTACATATTTCTTATGCACACTTCTTTCCCTTTACATATTTCTTATGCACACTTCTTTCCCTTTACATATTTCTTATGCACACTTCTTTCCCTTTACATATTTCTTATGCACACTTCTTTCCCTTTACATATTTCTTATGCACACTTCTTTCCCTTTACATATTTCTTATGCACACTTCTTTCCCTTTACATATTTCTTATGCACACTTCTTTCCCTTTACATATTTCTTATGCACACTTCTTTCCCTTTACATATTTCTTATGCACACTTCTTTCCCTTTACATATTTCTTATGCACACTTCTTTCCCTTTACATATTTCTTATGCACACTTCTTTCCCTTTACATATTTCTTATGCACACTTCTTTCCCTTTACATATTTCTTATGCACACTTCTTTCCCTTTACATATTTCTTATGCACACTTCTTTCCCTTTACATATTTCTTATGCACACTTCTTTCCCTTTACATATTTCTTATGCACACTTCTTTCCCTTTACATATTTCTTATGCACACTTCTTTCCCTTTACATATTTCTTATGCACACTTCTTTCCCTTTACATATTTCTTATGCACACTTCTTTCCCTTTACATATTTCTTATGCACACTTCTTTCCCTTTACATATTTCTTATGCACACTTCTTTCCCTTTACATATTTCTTATGCACACTTCTTTCCCTTTACATATTTCTTATGCACACTTCTTTCCCTTTACATATTTCTTATGCACACTTCTTTCCCTTTACATATTTCTTATGCACACTTCTTTCCCTTTACATATTTCTTATGCACACTTCTTTCCCTTTACATATTTCTTATGCACACTTCTTTCCCTTTACATATTTCTTATGCACACTTCTTTCCCTTTACATATTTCTTATGCACACTTCTTTCCCTTTACATATTTCTTATGCACACTTCTTTCCCTTTACATATTTCTTATGCACACTTCTTTCCCTTTACATATTTCTTATGCACACTTCTTTCCCTTTACATATTTCTTATGCACACTTCTTTCCCTTTACATATTTCTTATGCACACTTCTTTCCCTTTACATATTTCTTATGCACACTTCTTTCCCTTTACATATTTCTTATGCACACTTCTTTCCCTTTACATATTTCTTATGCACACTTCTTTCCCTTTACATATTTCTTATGCACACTTCTTTCCCTTTACATATTTCTTATGCACACTTCTTTCCCTTTACATATTTCTTATGCACACTTCTTTCCCTTTACATATTTCTTATGCACACTTCTTTCCCTTTACATATTTCTTATGCACACTTCTTTCCCTTTACATATTTCTTATGCACACTTCTTTCCCTTTACATATTTCTTATGCACACTTCTTTCCCTTTACATATTTCTTATGCACACTTCTTTCCCTTTACATATTTCTTATGCACACTTCTTTCCCTTTACATATTTCTTATGCACACTTCTTTCCCTTTACATATTTCTTATGCACACTTCTTTCCCTTTACATATTTCTTATGCACACTTCTTTCCCTTTACATATTTCTTATGCACACTTCTTTCCCTTTACATATTTCTTATGCACACTTCTTTCCCTTTACATATTTCTTATGCACACTTCTTTCCCTTTACATATTTCTTATGCACACTTCTTTCCCTTTACATATTTCTTATGCACACTTCTTTCCCTTTACATATTTCTTATGCACACTTCTTTCCCTTTACATATTTCTTATGCACACTTCTTTCCCTTTACATATTTCTTATGCACACTTCTTTCCCTTTACATATTTCTTATGCACACTTCTTTCCCTTTACATATTTCTTATGCACACTTCTTTCCCTTTACATATTTCTTATGCACACTTCTTTCCCTTTACATATTTCTTATGCACACTTCTTTCCCTTTACATATTTCTTATGCACACTTCTTTCCCTTTACATATTTCTTATGCACACTTCTTTCCCTTTACATATTTCTTATGCACACTTCTTTCCCTTTACATATTTCTTATGCACACTTCTTTCCCTTTACATATTTCTTATGCACACTTCTTTCCCTTTACATATTTCTTATGCACACTTCTTTCCCTTTACATATTTCTTATGCACACTTCTTTCCCTTTACATATTTCTTATGCACACTTCTTTCCCTTTACATATTTCTTATGCACACTTCTTTCCCTTTACATATTTCTTATGCTACACTTCTTTCCCTTTACATATTTCTTATGCACACTTCTTTCCCTTTACATATTTCTTATGCACACTTCTTTCCCTTTACATATTTCTTATGCACACTTCTTTCCCTTTACATATTTCTTATGCACACTTCTTTCCCTTTACATATTTCTTATGCACACTTCTTTCCCTTTACATATTTCTTATGCACACTTCTTTCCCTTTACATATTTCTTATGCACACTTCTTTCCCTTTACATATTTCTTATGCACACTTCTTTCCCTTTACATATTTCTTATGCACACTTCTTTCCCTTTACATATTTCTTATGCACACTTCTTTCCCTTTACATATTTCTTATGCACACTTCTTTCCCTTTACATATTTCTTATGCACACTTCTTTCCCTTTACATATTTCTTATGCACACTTCTTTCCCTTTACATATTTCTTATGCACACTTCTTTCCCTTTACATATTTCTTATGCACACTTCTTTCCCTTTACATATTTCTTATGCACACTTCTTTCCCTTTACATATTTCTTATGCACACTTCTTTCCCTTTACATATTTCTTATGCACACTTCTTTCCCTTTACATATTTCTTATGCACACTTCTTTCCCTTTACATATTTCTTATGCACACTTCTTTCCCTTTACATATTTCTTATGCACACTTCTTTCCCTTTACATATTTCTTATGCACACTTCTTTCCCTTTACATATTTCTTATGCACACTTCTTTCCCTTTACATATTTCTTATGCACACTTCTTTCCCTTTACATATTTCTTATGCACACTTCTTTCCCTTTACATATTTCTTATGCACACTTCTTTCCCTTTACATATTTCTTATGCACACTTCTTTCCCTTTACATATTTCTTATGCACACTTCTTTCCCTTTACATATTTCTTATGCACACTTCTTTCCCTTTACATATTTCTTATGCACACTTCTTTCCCTTTACATATTTCTTATGCACACTTCTTTCCCTTTACATATTTCTTATGCACACTTCTTTCCCTTTACATATTTCTTATGCACACTTCTTTCCCTTTACATATTTCTTATGCACACTTCTTTCCCTTTACATATTTCTTATGCACACTTCTTTCCCTTTACATATTTCTTATGCACACTTCTTTCCCTTTACATATTTCTTATGCACACTTCTTTCCCTTTACATATTTCTTATGCACACTTCTTTCCCTTTACATATTTCTTATGCACACTTCTTTCCCTTTACATATTTCTTATGCACACTTCTTTCCCTTTACATATTTCTTATGCACACTTCTTTCCCTTTACATATTTCTTATGCACACTTCTTTCCCTTTACATATTTCTTATGCACACTTCTTTCCCTTTACATATTTCTTATGCACACTTCTTTCCCTTTACATATTTCTTATGCACACTTCTTTCCCTTTACATATTTCTTATGCACACTTCTTTCCCTTTACATATTTCTTATGCACACTTCTTTCCCTTTACATATTTCTTATGCACACTTCTTTCCCTTTACATATTTCTTATGCACACTTCTTTCCCTTTACATATTTCTTATGCACACTTCTTTCCCTTTACATATTTCTTATGCACACTTCTTTCCCTTTACATATTTCTTATGCACACTTCTTTCCCTTTACATATTTCTTATGCACACTTCTTTCCCTTTACATATTTCTTATGCACACTTCTTTCCCTTTACATATTTCTTATGCACACTTCTTTCCCTTTACATATTTCTTATGCACACTTCTTTCCCTTTACATATTTCTTATGCACACTTCTTTCCCTTTACATATTTCTTATGCACACTTCTTTCCCTTTACATATTTCTTATGCACACTTCTTTCCCTTTACATATTTCTTATGCACACTTCTTTCCCTTTACATATTTCTTATGCACACTTCTTTCCCTTTACATATTTCTTATGCACACTTCTTTCCCTTTACATATTTCTTATGCACACTTCTTTCCCTTTACATATTTCTTATGCACACTTCTTTCCCTTTACATATTTCTTATGCACACTTCTTTCCCTTTACATATTTCTTATGCACACTTCTTTCCCTTTACATATTTCTTATGCACACTTCTTTCCCTTTACATATTTCTTATGCACACTTCTTTCCCTTTACATATTTCTTATGCACACTTCTTTCCCTTTACATATTTCTTATGCACACTTCTTTCCCTTTACATATTTCTTATGCACACTTCTTTCCCTTTACATATTTCTTATGCACACTTCTTTCCCTTTACATATTTCTTATGCACACTTCTTTCCCTTTACATATTTCTTATGCACACTTCTTTCCCTTTACATATTTCTTATGCACACTTCTTTCCCTTTACATATTTCTTATGCACACTTCTTTCCCTTTACATATTTCTTATGCACACTTCTTTCCCTTTACATATTTCTTATGCACACTTCTTTCCCTTTACATATTTCTTATGCACACTTCTTTCCCTTTACATATTTCTTATGCACACTTCTTTCCCTTTACATATTTCTTATGCACACTTCTTTCCCTTTACATATTTCTTATGCACACTTCTTTCCCTTTACATATTTCTTATGCACACTTCTTTCCCTTTACATATTTCTTATGCACACTTCTTTCCCTTTACATATTTCTTATGCACACTTCTTTCCCTTTACATATTTCTTATGCACACTTCTTTCCCTTTACATATTTCTTATGCACACTTCTTTCCCTTTACATATTTCTTATGCACACTTCTTTCCCTTTACATATTTAACTCGAGGGCTTGTTCCCACATCATGTGTTTATTTCTTATGCACACTTCTTTCCCTTTACATATTTCTTATGCACACTTCTTTCCCTTTACATATTTCTTATGCACACTTCTTTCCCTTTACATATTTCTTATGCACACTTCTTTCCCTTTACATATTTCTTATGCACACTTCTTTCCCTTTACATATTTCTTATGCACACTTCTTTCCCTTTACATATTTCTTATGCACACTTCTTTCCCTTTACATATTTCTTATGCACACTTCTTTCCCTTTACATATTTCTTATGCACACTTCTTTCCCTTTACATATTTCTTATGCACACTTCTTTCCCTTTACATATTTATTATGCACACTTCTTTCCCTTTACATATTTATTATGCACACTTCTTTCCCTTTACATATTTATTATGCACACTTCTTTCCCTTTACATATTTAACTTTTAGGCTTGTTCCCACATCATGTGTTTATTTCTTATGCACTTTTCTTTCCCTTTACATATTTCTTATGCACACTTCTTTCCCTTTACATATTTCTTATGCACACTTCTTTCCCTTTACATATTTCTTATGCACACTTCTTTCCCTTTACATATTTCTTATGCACACTTCTTTCCCTTTACATATTTCTTATGCACACTTCTTTCCCTTTACATATTTCTGATGCACACTTCTTTCCCTTTACATATTTCTTATGCACACTTCTTTCCCTTTACATATTTCTTATGCACACTTCTTTCCCTTTACATATTTCTTATGCACACTTCTTTCCCTTTACATATTTCTTATGCACACTTCTTTCCCTTTACATATTTCTTATGCACACTTCTTTCCCTTTACATATTTCTTATGCACACTTCTTTCCCTTTACATATTTCTTATGCACACTTCTTTCCCTTTACATATTTCTTATGCACACTTCTTTCCCTTTACATATTTCGTATGCACACTTCTTTCCCTTTACATATTTCTTATGCACACTTCTTTCCCTTTACATATTTCTTATGCACACTTCTTTCCCTTTACATATTTCTTATGCACACTTCTTTCCCTTTACATATTTCTTATGCACACTTCCTTCCCTTTACATATTTCTTATGCACACTTCTTTCCCTTTACATATTTCTTATGCACACTTCTTTCCCTTTACATATTTCTTATGCACACTTCTTTTCCTTTACATATTTCGTATGCACACTTCTTTCCCTTTACATATTTCTTATGCACACTTCTTTTCCTTTACATATTTCTTATGCACACTTCTTTCCCTTTACATATTTCTTATGCACACTTCTTTCCCTTTACATATTTCTTATGCACACTTCTTTCCCTTTACATATTTCTTATGCACACTTCTTTCCCTTTACATATTTCTTATGCACACTTCTTTCCCTTTACATATTTCTTATGCACACTTCTTTCCCTTTACATATTTCTTATGCACACTTCTTTCCCTTTACATATTTCTTATGCACACTTCTTTCCCTTTACATATTTCTTATGCACACTTCTTTCCCTTTACATATTTCTTATGCACACTTCTTTCCCTTTACATATTTATTATGCACACTTCTTTCTCTTTACATATTTCTTATGCACACTTCTTTCCCTTTACATATTTAACTCGAGGGCTTGTTCCCACATCATGTGTTTATTTCTTATGCACACTTCTTTCCCTTTACATATTTCTTATGCACACTTCTTTCCCTTTACATATTTCTTATGCACACTTCTTTCCCTTTACATATTTAACTCGAGGGCTTGTTCCCACATCATGTGTTTATTTCTTATGCACACTTCTTTCCCTTTACATATTTCTTATGCACACTTCTTTCCCTTTACATATTTCTTATGCACACTTCTTTCCCTTTACATATTTCTTATGCACACTTCTTTCCCTTTACATATTTCTTATGCACACTTCTTTCCCTTTACATATTTCTTATGCACACTTCTTTCCCTTTACATATTTCTTATGCACACTTCTTTCCCTTTACATATTTATTATGCACACTTCTTTCCCTTTACATATTTATTATGCACACTTCTTTCCCTTTACATATTTATTATGCACACTTCTTTCCCTTTACATATTTATTATGCACACTTCTTTCCCTTTACATATTTATTATGCACACTTCTTTCCCTTTACATATTTAACTCGAGGGCTTGTTCCCACATCATGTGTTTATTTCTTATGCACACTTATTTCCCTTTACATATTTCTTATGCACACTTCTTTCCCTTTACATATTTCTTATGCACACTTCTTTCCCTTTACATATTTCTTATGCACACTTCTTTCCCTTTACATATTTCTTATGCACACTTCTTTCCCTTTACATATTTCTTATGCACACTTCTTTCCCTTTACATATTTCTTATGCACACTTCTTTCCCTTTACATATTTCTGATGCACACTTTTTTCCCTTTACATATTTCTTATGCACACTTCTTTCCCTTTACATATTTCTTATGCACACTTCTTTCCCTTTACATATTTCTTATGCACACTTCTTTCCCTTTACATATTTCTTATGCACACTTCTTTCCCTTTACATATTTCTTATGCACACTTCTTTCCCATTACATTTTTCTTATGCACACTTCTTTCCCTTTACATATTTCTTATGCACACTTCTTTCCCTTTACATATTTCTTATGCACACTTCTTTCCCTTTACATATTTCGTATGCACACTTCTTTCCCTTTACATATTTCTTATGCACACTTCTTTCCCTTTACATATTTCTTATGCACACTTCTTTCCCTTTACATATTTCTTATGCACACTTCTTTCCCTTTACATATTTCTTATGCACACTTCTTTCCCTTTACATATTTCTTATGCACACTTCTTTCTCTTTACATATTTCTTATGCACACTTCTTTCCCTTTACATATTTCTTATGCACACTTCTTTCCCTTTACATATTTCTTATGCACACTTCTTTTCCTTTACATATTTCGTATGCACACTTCTTTCCCTTTACATATTTCTTATGCACACTTTTTTCCCTTTACATATTTCTTATGCACACTTCTTTCCCTTTACATATTTCTTATGCACACTTCTTTCCCTTTACATATTTCTTATGCACACTCCTTTCCCTTTACATATTTCTTATGCACACTTCTTTCCCTTTACATATTTCTTATGCACACTTCTTTCCCTTTACATATTTCTTATGCACACTTCTTTCCCTTTACATATTTCTTATGCACACTTCTTTCCCTTTACATATTTCTTATGCACACTTCTTTCCCTTTACATATTTCTTATGCACACTTCTTTCCCTTTACATATTTCTTATGCACACTTCTTTCCCTTTACATATTTCTTATGCACACTTCTTTCCCTTTACATATTTCTTATGCACACTTCTTTCCCTTTACATATTTCTTATGCACACTTCTTTCCCTTTACATATTTCTTATGCACACTTCTTTCCCTTTACATATTTCTTATGCACACTTCTTTCCCTTTACATATTTCTTATGCACACTTCTTTCCCTTTACATATTTCTTATGCACACTTCTTTCCCTTTACATATTTATTATGCACACTTCTTTCCCTTTACATATTTATTATGCACACTTCTTTCCCTTTACATATTTATTATGCACACTTCTTTCCCTTTACATATTTATTATGCACACTTCTTTCCCTTTACATATTTCTTATGCACACTTCTTTCCCTTTACATATTTCTTATGCACACTTCTTTCCCTTTACATATTTCTTATGCACACTTCTTTCCCTTTACATATTTCTTATGCACACTTCTTTCCCTTTACATATTTCTTATGCACACTTCTTTCCCTTTACATATTTCTTATGCACACTTCTTTCCCTTTACATATTTCTTATGCACACTTCTTTCCCTTTACATATTTCGTATGCACACTTCTTTCCCTTTACATATTTCTTATGCACACTTCTTTCCCTTTACATATTTCTTATGCACACTTCTTTCCCTTTACATATTTCTTATGCACACTTCTTTCCCTTTACATATTTCTTATGCACACTTCTTTCCCTTTACATATTTCTTATGCACACTTCTTTCCCTTTACATACTTCTTATGCACACTTCTTTCCCTTTACATATTTCTTATGCACACTTATTTCCCTTTACATATTTCTTATGCACACTTCTTTCCCTTTACATATTTCTTATGCACACTTCTTTCCCTTTACATATTTCTTATGCACACTTCTTTCCCTTTACATATTTCTTATGCACACTTCTTTCCCTTTACATATTTCTTATGCACACTTCTTTCCCTTTACATATTTCTTATGCACACTTCTTTCCCTTTACATATTTCGTATGCACACTTCTTTCCCTTTACATATTTCTTATGCACACTTCTTTCCCTTTACATATTTCTTATGCACACTTCTTTCCCTTTACATATTTCTTATGCACACTTCTTTCCCTTTACATATTTCTTATGCACACTTCTTTCCCTTTACATATTTCTTATGCACACTTCTTTCCCTTTACATATTTCTTATGCACACTTCCTTCCCTTTACATATTTCTTATGCACACTTCTTTCCCTTTACATATTTCTTATGCACACTTCTTTCCCTTTACATATTTCTTATGCACACTTCTTTTCCTTTACATATTTCTTATGCACACTTCTTTCCCTTTACATATTTCTTATGCACACTTCTTTCCCTTTACATATTTCTTATGCACACTTCTTTCCCTTTACATATTTCTTATGCACACTTCTTTCCCTTTACATATTTCTTATGCACACTTCTTTCCCTTTACATATTTCTTATGCACACTTCTTTCCCTTTACATATTTCTTATGCACACTTCTTTCCCTTTACATATTTCTTATGCACACTTCTTTCCCTTTACATATTTCTTATGCACACTTCTTTCCCTTTACATATTTCTTATGCACACTCCTTTCCCTTTACATATTTCTTATGCACACTTCTTTCCCTTTACATATTTCTTATGCACACTTCTTTCCCTTTACATATTTCTTATGCACACTTCTTTCCCTTTACATATTTCTTATGCACACTTCTTTCCCTTTACATATTTCTTATGCACACTTCTTTCCCTTTACATATTTCTTATGCACACTTCTTTCCCTTTACATATTTCTTATGCACACTTCTTTCCCTTTACATATTTCGTATGCACACTTCTTTCCCTTTACATATTTCTTATGCACACTTCTTTCCCTTTACATATTTCGTATGCACACTTCTTTCCCTTTACATATTTCTTATGCACACTTCTTTCCCTTTACATATTTCTTATGCACACTTCTTTCCCTTTACATATTTATTATGCACACTTCTTTCCCTTTACATATTTCTTATGCACACTTCTTTCCCTTTACATATTTCTTATGCACACTTCTTTCCCTTTACATATTTATTATGCACACTTCTTTCCCTTTACATATTTATTATGCACACTTCTTTCCCTTTACATATTTATTATGCACACTTCTTTCCCTTTACATATTTATTATGCACACTTCTTTCCCTTTACATATTTATTATGCACACTTCTTTCCCTTTACATATTTCTTATGCACACTTCTTTCCCTTTACATATTTCTTATGCACACTTCTTTCCCTTTACATATTTCTTATGCACACTTCTTTCCCTTTACATATTTCTTATGCACACTTCTTTCCCTTTACATATTTCTTATGCACACTTCTTTCCCTTTACATATTTCTTATGCACACTTCTTTCCCTTTACATATTTCGTATGCACACTTCTTTCCCTTTACATATTTCTTATGCACACTTCTTTCCCTTTACATATTTCTTATGCACACTTCTTTCCCTTTACATATTTCTTATGCACACTTCTTTCCCTTTACATATTTCTTATGCACACTTCTTTCCCTTTACATATTTCTTATGCACACTTCTTTCCCTTTACATACTTCTTATGCACACTTCTTTCCCTTTACATATTTCTTATGCACACTTATTTCCCTTTACATATTTCTTATGCACACTTCTTTCCCTTTACATATTTCTTATGCACACTTCTTTCCCTTTACATATTTCTTATGCACACTTCTTTCCCTTTACATATTTCTTATGCACACTTCTTTCCCTTTACATATTTCTTATGCACACTTCTTTCCCTTTACATATTTCTTATGCACACTTCTTTCCCTTTACATATTTCGTATGCACACTTCTTTCCCTTTACATATTTCTTATGCACACTTCTTTCCCTTTACATATTTCTTATGCACACTTCTTTCCCTTTACATATTTCTTATGCACACTTCTTTCCCTTTACATATTTCTTATGCACACTTCTTTCCCTTTACATATTTCTTATGCACACTTCTTTCCCTTTACATATTTCTTATGCACACTTCTTTCCCTTTACATATTTCTTATGCACACTTCTTTCCCTTTACATATTTCTTATGCACACTTCTTTCCCTTTACATATTTCGTATGCACACTTCTTTCCCTTTACATATTTCTTATGCACACTTCTTTCCCTTTACATATTTCGTATGCACACTTCTTTCCCTTTACATATTTCTTATGCACACTTCTTTCCCTTTACATATTTCTTATGCACACTTCTTTCCCTTTACATATTTATTATGCACACTTCTTTCCCTTTACATATTTCTTATGCACACTTCTTTCCCTTTACATATTTCTTATGCACACTTCTTTCCCTTTACATATTTATTATGCACACTTCTTTCCCTTTACATATTTATTATGCACACTTCTTTCCCTTTACATATTTATTATGCACACTTCTTTCCCTTTACATATTTATTATGCACACTTCTTTCCCTTTACATATTTCTTATGCACACTTCTTTCCCTTTACATATTTCTTATGCACACTTCTTTCCCTTTACATATTTCTTATGCACACTTCTTTCCCTTTACATATTTCTTATGCACACTTCTTTCCCTTTACATATTTCTTATGCACACTTCTTTCCCTTTACATATTTCTTATGCACACTTCTTTCCCTTTACATATTTCTTATGCACACTTCTTTCCCTTTACATATTTCGTATGCACACTTCTTTCCCTTTACATATTTCTTATGCACACTTCTTTCCCTTTACATATTTCTTATGCACACTTCTTTCCCTTTACATATTTCTTATGCACACTTCTTTCCCTTTACATATTTCTTATGCACACTTCTTTCCCTTTACATATTTCTTATGCACACTTCTTTCCCTTTACATACTTCTTATGCACACTTCTTTCCCTTTACATATTTCTTATGCACACTTATTTCCCTTTACATATTTCTTATGCACACTTCTTTCCCTTTACATATTTCTTATGCACACTTCTTTCCCTTTACATATTTCTTATGCACACTTCTTTCCCTTTACATATTTCTTATGCACACTTCTTTCCCTTTACATATTTCTTATGCACACTTCTTTCCCTTTACATATTTCTTATGCACACTTCTTTCCCTTTACATATTTCGTATGCACACTTCTTTCCCTTTACATATTTCTTATGCACACTTCTTTCCCTTTACATATTTCTTATGCACACTTCTTTCCCTTTACATATTTCTTATGCACACTTCTTTCCCTTTACATATTTCTTATGCACACTTCTTTCCCTTTACATATTTCTTATGCACACTTCTTTCCCTTTACATATTTCTTATGCACACTTCTTTCCCTTTACATATTTCTTATGCACACTTCTTTCCCTTTACATATTTCTTATGCACACTTCTTTCCCTTTACATATTTCGTATGCACACTTCTTTCCCTTTACATATTTCTTATGCACACTTCTTTCCCTTTACATATTTCGTATGCACACTTCTTTCCCTTTACATATTTCTTATGCACACTTCTTTCCCTTTACATATTTCTTATGCACACTTCTTTCCCTTTACATATTTATTATGCACACTTCTTTCCCTTTACATATTTCTTATGCACACTTATTTCCCTTTACATATTTCTTATGCACACTTCTTTCCCTTTACATATTTCTTATGCACACTTCTTTCCCTTTACATATTTCTTATGCACACTTCTTTCCCTTTACATATTTCTTATGCACACTTCTTTCCCTTTACATATTTCTTATGCACACTTCTTTCCCTTTACATATTTCTTATGCACACTTCTTTCCCTTTACATATTTCGTATGCACACTTCTTTCCCTTTACATATTTCTTATGCACACTTCTTTCCCTTTACATATTTCTTATGCACACTTCTTTCCCTTTACATATTTCTTATGCACACTTCTTTCCCTTTACATATTTCTTATGCACACTTCCTTCCCTTTACATATTTCTTATGCACACTTCTTTCCCTTTACATATTTCTTATGCACACTTCTTTCCCTTTACATATTTCTTATGCACACTTCTTTTCCTTTACATATTTCGTATGCACACTTCTTTCCCTTTACATATTTCATATGCACACTTCTTTCCCTTTACATATTTCTTATGCACACTTCTTTCCCTTTACATATTTCTTATACACACTTCTTTCCCTTTACATATTTCTTATGCACACTTCTTTCCCTTTACATATTTCTTATGCACACTTCTTTCCCTTTACATATTTCTTATGCACACTTCTTTCCCTTTACATATTTCTTATGCACACTTCTTTCCCTTTACATATTTCTTATGCACACTTCTTTCCCTTTACATATTTCTTATGCACACTTCTTTCCCTTTACATATTTCTTATGCACACTTCTTTCCCTTTACATATTTCTTATGCACACTTCTTTCCCTTTACATATTTCTTATGCACACTTCTTTCCCTTTACATATTTCTTATGCACACTTCTTTCCCTTTACATATTTCTTATGCACACTTCTTTCCCTTTACATGTTTCTTATGCACACTTCTTTCCCTTTACATATTTATTATGCACACTTCTTTCCCTTTACATATTTATTATGCACACTTCTTTCCCTTTACATATTTATTATGCACACTTCTTTCCCTTTACATATTTATTATGCACACTTCTTTCCCTTTACATAGTTAACTCGAGGGCTTGTTCCCACATCATGTGTTTATTTCTTATGCACACTTCTTTCCCTTTACATATTTCTTATGCACACTTCTTTCCCTTTACATATTTCTTATGCACACTTCTTTCCCTTTACATATTTAACTCGAGGGCTTGTTCCCACATCATGTGTTTATTTCTTATGCACACTTCTTTCCCTTTACATATTTCTTATGCACACTTCTTTCCCTTTACATATTTCTTATGCACACTTCTTTCCCTTTACATATTTCTTATGCACACTTCTTTCCCTTTACATATTTCTTATGCACACTTCTTTCCCTTTACATATTTCTTATGCACACTTCTTTCCCTTTACATATTTCTTATGCACACTTCTTTCCCTTTACATATTTCTTATGCACACTTCTTTCCCTTTACATATTTCTTATGCACACTTCTTTCCCTTTACATATTTATTATGCACACTTCTTTCCCTTTACATATTTATTATGCACACTTCTTTCCCTTTACATATTTATTATGCACACTTCTTTCCCTTTACATATTTATTATGCACACTTCTTTCCCTTTACATATTTAACTCGAGGGCTTGTTCCCACATCATGTGTTTATTTCTTATGCACACTTATTTTCCTTTACATATTTCTTATGCACACTTCTTTCCCTTTACATATTTCTTATGCACACTTCTTTCCCTTTACATATTTCTTATGCGCACTTCTTTCCCTTTACATATTTCTTATGCACACTTCTTTCCCTTTACATATTTCTTATGCACACTTCTTTCCCTTTACATATTTCTTATGCACACTTCTTTCCCTTTACATATTTCTGATGCACACTTCTTTCCCTTTACATATTTCTTATGCACACTTCTTTCCCTTTACATATTTCTTATGCACACTTCTTTCCCTTTACATATTTCTTATGCACACTTCTTTCCCTTTACATATTTCTTATGCACACTTCTTTCCCTTTACATATTTCTTATGCACACTTCTTTCCCTTTACATATTTCTTATGCACACTTCTTTCCCTTTACATATTTCTTATGCACACTTCTTTCCCTTTACATATTTCTTATGCACACTTCTTTCCCTTTACATATTTCGTATGCACACTTCTTTCCCTTTACATATTTCTTATGCACACTTCTTTCCCTTTACATATTTCTTATGCACACTTCTTTCCCTTTACATATTTCTTATGCACACTTCTTTCCCTTTACATATTTCTTATGCACACTTCTTTCCCTTTACATATTTCTTATGCACACTTCTTTCTCTTTACATATTTCTTATGCACACTTCTTTCCCTTTACATATTTCTTATGCACACTTCTTTCCCTTTACATATTTCTTATGCACACTTCTTTTCCTTTACATATTTCGTATGCACACTTCTTTCCCTTTACATATTTCTTATGCACACTTCTTTCCCTTTACATATTTCTTATGCACACTTCTTTCCCTTTACATATTTCTTATGCACACTTCTTTCCCTTTACATATTTCTTATGCACACTTCTTTCCCTTTACATATTTCTTATGCACACTTCTTTCCCTTTACATATTTCTTATGCACACTTCTTTCCCTTTACATATTTCTTATGCACACTTCTTTCCCTTTACATATTTCTTATGCACACTTCTTTCCCTTTACATATTTCGTATGCACACTTCTTTCCCTTTACATATTTCTTATGCACACTTCTTTCCCTTTACATATTTCTTATGCACACTTCTTTCCCTTTACATATTTCTTATGCACACTTCTTTCCCTTTACATATTTATTATGCACACTTCTTTCCCTTTACATATTTATTATGCACACTTCTTTCCCTTTACATATTTATTATGCACACTTCTTTCCCTTTACATATTTATTATGCACACTTCTTTCCCTTTACATATTTAACTCGAGGGCTTGTTCCCACATCATGTGTTTATTTCTTATGCACACTTATTTCCCTTTACATATTTCTTATGCACACTTCTTTCCCTTTACATATTTCTTATGCACACTTCTTTCCCTTTACATATTTCTTATGCACACTTCTTTCCCTTTACATATTTCGTATGCACACTTCTTTCCCTTTACATATTTCTTATGCACACTTCTTTCCCTTTACATATTTCTTATGCACACTTCTTTCCCTTTACATATTTCTGATGCACACTTCTTTCCCTTTACATATTTCTTATGCACACTTCTTTCCCTTTACATATTTCTTATGCACACTTCTTTCCCTTTACATATTTCTTATGCACACTTCTTTCCCTTTACATATTTCTTATGCACACTTCTTTCCCTTTACATATTTCTTATGCACACTTCTTTCCCTTTACATATTTCTTATGCACACTTCTTTCCCTTTACATATTTCTTATGCACACTTCTTTCCCTTTACATATTTCTTATGCACACTTCTTTCCCTTTACATATTTCGTATGCACACTTCTTTCCCTTTACATATTTCTTATGCACACTTCTTTCCCTTTACATATTTCTTATGCACACTTCTTTCCCTTTACATATTTCTTATGCACACTTCTTTCCCTTTACATATTTCTTATGCACACTTCTTTCCCTTTACATATTTCTTATGCACACTTCTTTCTCTTTACATATTTCTTATGCACACTTCTTTCCCTTTACATATTTCTTATGCACACTTCTTTCCCTTTACATATTTCTTATGCACACTTCTTTTCCATTACATATTTCGTATGCACACTTCTTTCCCTTTACATATTTCTTATGCACACTTTTTTCCCTTTACATATTTCTTATGCACACTTCTTTCCCTTTACATATTTCTTATGCACACTTCTTTCCCTTTACATATTTCTTATGCACACTTATTTCCCTTTACATATTTCTTATGCACACTTCTTTCCCTTTACATATTTCTTATGCACACTTCTTTCCCTTTACATATTTCTTATGCACACTTCTTTCCCTTTACATATTTCTTATGCACACTTCTTTCCCTTTACATATTTCTTATGCACACTTCTTTCCCTTTACATATTTCTTATGCACACTTCTTTCCCTTTACATATTTCTTATGCACACTTCTTTCCCTTTACATATTTCTTATGCACACTTCTTTCCCTTTACATATTTCTTATGCACACTTCTTTCCCTTTACATATTTCTTATGCACACTTCTTTCCCTTTACATATTTCTTATGCACACTTCTTTCCCTTTACATATTTCTTATGCACACTTCTTTCCCTTTACATATTTCTTATGCACACTTCTTTCCCTTTACATATTTCTTATGCACACTTCTTTCCCTTTACATATTTCTTATGCACACTTCTTTCCCTTTACATATTTCTTATGCACACTTCTTTCCCTTTACATATTTCTTATGCACACTTCTTTCCCTTTACATATTTCTTATGCACACTTCTTTCCCTTTACATATTTCTTATGCACACTTCTTTCCCTTTACATATTTCTTATGCACACTTCTTTCCCTTTACATATTTATTATGCACACTTCTTTCCCTTTACATATTTATTATGCACACTTCTTTCCCTTTACATATTTATTATGCACACTTCTTTCCCTTTACATATTTCTTATGCACACTTCTTTCCCTTTACATATTTCTTATGCACACTTCTTTCCCTTTACATATTTCTTATGCACACTTCTTTCCCTTTACATATTTCTTATGCACACTTCTTTCCCTTTACATATTTCTTATGCACACTTCTTTCCCTTTACATATTTCTTATGCACACTTCTTTCCCTTTACATATTTCTTATGCACACTTCTTTCCCTTTACATATTTCGTATGCACACTTCTTTCCCTTTACATATTTCTTATGCACACTTCTTTCCCTTTACATATTTCTTATGCACACTTCTTTCCCTTTACATATTTCTTATGCACACTTCTTTCCCTTTACATATTTCTTATGCACACTTCTTTCCCTTTACATATTTCTTATGCACACTTCTTTCCCTTTACATACTTCTTATGCACACTTCTTTCCCTTTACATATTTCTTATGCACACTTATTTCCCTTTACATATTTCGTATGCACACTTCTTTCCCTTTACATATTTCTTATGCACACTTCTTTCCCTTTACATATTTCTTATGCACACTTCTTTCCCTTTACATATTTCTTATGCACACTTCTTTCCCTTTACATATTTCTTATGCACACTTCTTTCCCTTTACATATTTCTTATGCACACTTCTTTCCCTTTACATATTTCTTATGCACACTTCTTTCCCTTTACATATTTCTTATGCACACTTCTTTCCCTTTACATATTTCTTATGCACACTTCTTTCCCTTTACATATTTCTTATGCACACTTCTTTCCCTTTACATATTTCTTATGCACACTTCTTTCCCTTTACATATTTCTTATGCACACTTCTTTCCCTTTACATATTTCTTATGCACACTTCTTTCCCTTTACATATTTCTTATGCACACTTCTTTCCCTTTACATATTTCTTATGCACACTTCTTTCCCTTTACATATTTCTTATGCACACTTCTTTCCCTTTACATATTTCTTATGCACACTTCTTTCCCTTTACATATTTATTATGCACACTTCTTTCCCTTTACATATTTATTATGCACACTTCTTTCCCTTTACATATTTATTATGCACACTTCTTTCCCTTTACATATTTATTATGCACACTTCTTTCCCTTTACATATTTCTTATGCACACTTCTTTCCCTTTACATATTTCTTATGCACACTTCTTTCCCTTTACATATTTCTTATGCACACTTCTTTCCCTTTACATATTTCTTATGCACACTTCTTTCCCTTTACATATTTCTTATGCACACTTCTTTCCCTTTACATATTTCGTATGCACACTTCTTTCCCTTTACATATTTCTTATGCACACTTCTTTCCCTTTACATATTTCTTATGCACACTTCTTTCCCTTTACATATTTCTTATGCACACTTCTTTCCCTTTACATATTTCTTATGCACACTTCTTTCCCTTTACATATTTCTTATGCACACTTCTTTCCCTTTACATACTTCTTATGCACACTTCTTTCCCTTTACATATTTCTTATGCACACTTATTTCCCTTTACATATTTCTTATGCACACTTCTTTCCCTTTACATATTTCTTATGCACACTTCTTTCCCTTTACATATTTCTTATGCACACTTCTTTCCCTTTACATAATTATTATGCACACTTCTTTCCCTTTACATATTTCTTATGCACAATTCTTTCCCTTTACATATTTCTTATGCACACTTTTTTCCCTTTACATATTTCTTATGCACACTTCTTTCCCTTTACATATTTCTTATGCACACTTCTTTCCCTTTACATATTTCTTATGCACACTTCTTTCCCTTTACATATTTCTTATGCACACTTCTTTCCCTTTACATATTTCTTATGCACACTTCTTTCCCTTTACATATTTCTTATGCACACTTCTTTCCCTTTACATATTTCTTATGCACACTTCTTTCCCTTTACATATTTCTTATGCACACTTCTTTCCCTTTACATATTTCTTATGCACACTTCTTTCCCTTTACATATTTCCTATGCACACTTCTTTCCCTTTACATATTTCTTATGCACACTTCTTTCCCTTTACATATTTCTTATGCACACTTCTTTCCCTTTACATATTTCTTATGCACACTTCTTTCCCTTTACATATTTCTTATGTACACTTCTTTCCCTTTACATATTTCTTATGCACACTTCTTTCCCTTTACATATTTCTTATGCACACTTCTTTCCCTTTACATATTTCTTATGCACACTTCTTTCCCTTTACATATTTCTTATGCACACTTCTTTCCCTTTACATATTTCTTATGCACACTTCTTTCCCTTTACATATTTCTTATGCACACTTCTTTCCCTTTACATATTTCTTATGCACACTTCTTTCCCTTTACATAATTATTATGCACACTTCTTTCCCTTTACATATTTCTTATGCACACTTCTTTCCCTTTACATATTTCTTATGCACACTTTTTTCCCTTTACATATTTCTTATGCACACTTCTTTCCCTTTACATATTTCTTATGCACACTTCTTTCCCTTTACATATTTCTTATGCACACTTCTTTCCCTTTACATATTTCTTATGCACACTTCTTTCCCTTTACATATTTCTTATGCACACTTCTTTCCCTTTACATATTTCTTATGCACACTTCTTTCCCTTTACATATTTCTTATGCACACTTCTTTCCCTTTACATATTTCTTATGCACACTTCTTTCCCTTTACATATTTCTTATGCACACTTCTTTCCCTTTACATATTTCTTATGCACACTTCTTTCCCTTTACATATTTCTTATGCACACTTCTTTCCCTTTACATATTTCTTATGCACACTTCTTTCCCTTTACATATTTATTATGCACACTTCTTTCCCTTTACATATTTCTTATGCACACTTCTTTCCCTTTACATATTTATTATGCACACTTCTTTCCCTTTACATATTTCTTATGCACACTTCTTTCCCTTTACATATTTATTATGCACACTTCTTTCCCTTTACATATTTCTTATGCACACTTCTTTCCCTTTACATATTTCTTATGCACACTTCTTTCCCTTTACATATTTCTTATGCACACTTCTTTCCCTTTACATATTTCTTATGCACACTTCTTTCCCTTTACATATTTCTTATGCACACTTCTTTCCCTTTACATATTTCTTATGCACACTTCTTTCCCTTTACATATTTCTTACGCACACTTCTTTCCCTTTACATATTTCTTATGCACACTTCTTTCCCTTTACATATTTCTTACGCACACTTCTTTCCCTTTACATATTTCTTATGCACACGTCTTTCCATTTACATATTTCTTATGCACACTTCTTTCCCTTTACATATTTCTTATGCACACTTCTTTCCCTTTACATATTTCTTATGCACACTTCTTTCCCTTTACATATTTCTTATGCACACTTCTTTCCCTTTACATATTTATTATGCACACTTCTTTCCCTTTACATATTTCTTATGCACACTTCTTTCCCTTTACATATTTCTTATGCACACTTCTTTTCCTTTACATATTTCGTATGCACACTTCTTTCCCTTTACATATTTCTTATGCACACTTCTTTCCCTTTACATATTTCTTATGCACACTTCTTTCCCTTTACATATTTCTTATGCACACTTCTTTCCCTTTACATATTTCTTATGCACACTTCTTTCCCTTTACATATTTCTTATGCACACTTCTTTCCCTTTACATATTTCTTATGCACACTTCTTTCCCTTTACATATTTCTTATGCACACTTCTTTCCCTTTACATATTTCTTATGCACACTTCTTTCCCTTTACATATTTCTTATGCACACTTCTTTCCCTTTACATATTTCTTATGCACACTTCTTTCCCTTTACATATTTCTTATGCACACTTCTTTCCCTTTACATATTTCTTATGCACACTTCTTTCCCTTTACATATTTCTTATGCACACTTCTTTCCCTTTACATATTTCTTATGCACACTTCTTTCCATTTACATATTTCTTATGCACACTTCTTTCCCTTTACATATTTCTTACGCACACTTCTTTCCCTTTACATATTTCTTATGCACACTTCTTTCCCTTTACATATTTCTTACGCACACTTCTTTCCCTTTACATATTTCTTATGCACACGTCTTTCCATTTACATATTTCTTATGCACACTTCTTTCCCTTTACATATTTCTTATGCACACTTCTTTCCCTTTACATATTTCTTATGCACACTTCTTTCCCTTTACATATTTCTTATGCACACTTCTTTCCCTTTACATATTTATTATGCACACTTCTTTCCCTTTACATATTTCTTATGCACACTTCTTTCCCTTTACATATTTCTTATGCACACTTCTTTCCCTTTACATATTTCTTATGCACACTTCTTTCCCTTTACATATTTCTTATGCACACTTCTTTCCCTTTACATATTTCTTATGCACACTTATTTCCCTTTACATATTTCTTATGCACACTTCTTTCCCTTTACATATTTCTTA
>JBAIAA010001542.1:0-66885 GCA_037893245.1 Crossaster papposus
TCCATGCTCTGACTGGGTGTGACACTGTGTCCAGTTTTGCAGGGCATGGTAAGAAGACTGCATGGGCAATCTGGACTGTGATGCCAGAACTAACAGAAGCTCTGCTGAAACTGTCCTCTGCACCAAATGACATACCAACAGAAGTAATGCAAACCATTGAGCGATTTGTCATCCTACTGTATGACAGAACAAGCAAGTGCAAGGACATCAACAAGGCGAGAAAGAAACTATTTGCAAAGAAGCACAATGTGCAGCTGATCCCGCCAACCAAGGCAGCACTGGAGCAACACATCAAGAGGGCAGCCTACCAGGGAGGCCATGTGTGGGGCCAAGTACTGCTTCCAGCACCAGAACTGCCTTCACCCACCAGCTGGGGATGGGCAAAGAATGATGATGGGTTGTATGAACCACACTAGACAACTCTACCCGAAGCAGCCAACACCTGCTATGAACTAGTGTCCTGCAAATGCAAAAAGGCTGGACTGGAATGCAAAGCTCTGTGTGTGTGAGTTTGTTTTTGATTGAAATAGGGGACGTATGACAAAGGGAACAATGGGGTCCCCTATTCCGCAAAGGTCCCCGATTCAGACTCGTGTGCAAATCCTATGGCGATCATCCGAAAACGTTAGAGTACAAACAAAAGAGGGAAGACGGTCGGACAATGCCCCGTCCCCTATTGACGGCATTTACCCACTTGTGTGTGTGCGTTTGTTTTTGATTGAAATAGGGGACGTATGACAAAGGGAACAATGGGGTCCCCTATTCCGCAAAGGTCCCCGATTCAGACTCGTGTGCAAATCCTATGGCGATCATCCGAAAACGTTAGAGTACAAACAAAAGAGGGAAGACGGTCGGACAATGCCCCGTCCCCTATTGACGGCATTTACCCACTTGTGTGTGTGTGTGTGTGTGAAGGCGACTGCTCACAGAAATGACTTTCTGACCACAGGAGAGAACTGTGAACATTTTCCCAAAACCACACTTTTAGGCAGATTTTGAGTGCCACCTTGAAGCAATTCAAAATCTCGACCTCGGAGGATATTATAACCATAAAAATTGGCTTTGGCACCTCCAAATCTATATAAATAGACACCAAGAACATCAATATTGATCAACTGTGTGTAATTCTATGCTCAAATCAATTTCACATAATGCGATTGGCGGCCATCTTGGAAAATGGCCGTCCAAGACCAAATTTGGGATGGCTCAATATCTATCTGCTTACTATGTATCCATCTACACCTGTGCCAATTCTGGTGCTTTTATCACAAAATGCACAATAGGTTGGCCATGCTGCCCCACTATAAACAGATATTGATAATTTATAGAAAAATTGAGAATGCAAATAAGAATTCAAAGAATTTGAAGAATGCAAATAAAAATGCAAATATAAATTGTTATAAGAATGAGAAGAACTCCAAAAGTGATTAGAAGAATTTAAAGAATGCAAAGAATGGGAATAATTCAAATGAGATTGGTAAGAATACACAAAAAATGCATCGAAAAAATGTTGAAGATCACATCGAAAAATGCGTCAAAGAATGTGTCAAAGAATACCTCGAAGAATAAGAAAAATACCAAGACTTCGACAAATTTTAATTTAAACATGCACCGAATAATGCAATTAAGAATACGTCAACAAATATAAATTCAAAGAAATTACAGAAACATTTATACAATTCTCAGACGAATTCGCAAAATTTAAAGGATTCACAAAATTCAATGAAGAATGTGTCGAAGAATGCGTCAAAGAATAAGAATGCGTTGCAGGGAAACTTCCGCAGAATAAGAAAGCGGCAAAGAATAAGAATGCGTCAAAGAACGCGTCAAAGGGAAACCTCCGCAGGATAAGAATGCGTCGCAGGGAAACCCGCAAAGAATACTAAGATTGCGAATAAGAATGCAAAAAAAATGTGAATAAGAATGTGAAGAGCTCCAAAAGTGTAAAAAATATACGAAAAAGGCTAAACAGAAATTGAAGAATGCCAGGAATAAAATTAATTCAAAAAGGATGAATGCGGCAAAGAATTTGCAGATATTAATAATTTGAAGAAAAATTGATAATGCAAATAAGAATTCAAAGAATTCTAATTTAGAATGCGAAAAAGAATTCACAGTTCGAAGAATGCCAACAAAAATGCAAATAAAAATTGTTATAAAAATGCGAATAACTCTCAAGGTGCGAAAAAGAATTTTAAAAATGCGAAGAATGGGAATAATTCGAAGAAAAGCGAAGAATACGCAAGAAATGCATCGATGAATGCATCGAAGATCGCATCGAAGAATGCGTCAAAGAATGTGTCAAAGAATACCTCGAAAAATAAGAAAAGTACTAAGACTTCAATTTTTTTTTATTTAAACATGCACCGAATAATACAATTAAGAATGCGTCAAAGAATACGTCAACAAATATTAATTTGAAGAATTTGAAGAAACATTCAAAAATTTCTCAGACGAATTTGCAAAATTTAAAGGATTCACAAAATTAATAGAAGAATGCATTGAAGAATGCGTCAAAGAATAAGAATGCGTCGCAGGGAAACTTCCGCACAATAAGAATGCATCGAAGAATAAAAATGCGTCATTTAATGCGTCGAAGAATAAAAATTGCGTCAAAAAAGAAAAATGCGTCGAAAAATGCGTCAAAGAATACGTCAACAAATATAAATTCAAAGAATTTACAGAAACATTTATCAAATTCCCAGACGAATTCGCAAAATTTAAAGGATTCACAAAAGTCACAGAATGCATCGAAGAATTTGAAGAATTTCGAAGAATGCAAAAAATAAATCAAAGAATGCGACAAAGACTAAAAGAATTTGCAAAAGAATTTGCAGAAGAATTTGCACAAAAACTTGCAAATTTCACAGAATGCGTTGATGAATGCACCAACAAATTTACAGATTTAGAAGAATTCAAAGAATTATAAACAGAATGCAAGGAAGAATGCAAAAAATGCAAAATATGAAGAATGCAAATAAAAATGCAAAAACAAATTGTAAAAAGAATGCGAAGAACTCAATTTGTTTTTAAAGAATATGGAAAATCCGAAAAAGAATTTGAAGAATTTGAAGAATGGAAATGATTCAAATACGAATGCAAAGAATACGCAAACAATGCATCAAAGAATTCGTCAAAGATCGCATCAAAGAATGCGTCAAAGAATATCTCAAAAGATACTAAGAATTTGACATGCATCGAATAATGCATCAAATAATGCACCTAAGAATGCGTCCAAGAGTACATCAACAAATATAAATTCAAAGAATTTGCAGAAACATTTGAAAAATTCTCAGACGAATAAAAATTTCAAGGATTCACAAAATTAAAAAAAGAATGCGGTGAAGAATTCTTCAAAGAATAAGAATGCGTTGCAGGGAAACTTCCGCAAAATAAGAACGCTTCGAAGAATAAGATTGCGTCAAAAAATATGTCGAAGAATAAGAATGCGTCAAAGAATAAGAATGCATCGCAGGAAACCTCTGCGGGATAAGAATCCGTCGCAGGGAAACCCGCATTTATTATTTGCATTTGTATTCGCAATCTTAGTATTCTTTGCATTCTTTTTAGCATTTTAATTATAATTCTTTGAATTCTCCTTTGCTTCACCTTTTTTTTTCTCAAATTATCTGCAAATTCTTTGATTTTTTTGTATTGTTTTGCAAATTCTCTGGTGTATTTATCGACCCATTCTACAATATCTTTTGCAAATTATTTGCATTCTTTGACGCATTCTTTGACAAATTCTTTGCATTCTAAGACATTCTTCGCATTCTTCAAAATATTATTTCTTAATGCATTTTTCTTAGAATTTTGTTAATTTTGTGAATTCGGAAGTCAAGTCATCCTGCGGCAAGTCGCGTCATCCCCCGGCGACTCGCGCCATTCTGCGGGATACGGGAAACTTCCGCGAGAAAAAAATGCAACGCCGACAAACTTTCACGGTACTACGCACCGCAAGATGACACAGCGCGCCGCCAGGTGACACAACGCCCCACCGGATGGCACAAAGCGCCACGGGATGACACGACACGCCGCGGAATGACACAACGCACCGCGGAATGACACAAAGCGCCACGGGGTGACACGACTCGCCGCGGAATGACACAACGCGCCGCGGGATGACACGATTCGCCAATAGATGACACGACTCGCCGCGGGATGACACGACTCGCCGCGGGATGACACGACTCACCGCGGGATGACACAACGCGCCGCGGAATGACACGACTCTCCGCGGGATGACACGACTCGCCGCGGAATGAAACAAAACGCTGCGGGATGACACAACTCACCACGGGATGCCACAACTCGCCGTGGAATGAAACAACGCGCCACGGGATGACACGACTCGCTGCGGGATGACACGACTCGCTGCGGGATGACACGACTCGCCGCAGGTTTTCGTGCATCGCCCGCAGGATGAAGTGACTCGCCGCGGAACGAAGTGACTTGCTTCGGGTTTTTGTGCATCGCCCGCGGGATGAAGTGACTCGCCGCAGAATGAAGTCACTCGTTGCGGGTTTTCGTGCATCGCCCGCGGGATGAAGTGACTCGCCGCAGAATGAAGTGACTCGCCGAGGGTTTTCGTGCATCGCCCGCAGGATGAAGTGACTCGCCGCGGAATGAATTAAGTGACTTGCCATAGGTTTTCGTACATTGCCCGCAGAATGAAGTGACTCGCCACGGAATGAAGTGACTCGCCACGGAATGAAGTGACTCGCCGCAGGTTTACGTGCATTACCCGTGGGATGAAGTGACTCGCCGCGAAATGACGTGCATCGGCCGTGGATTTTTGTGCATCGCCCGCGGTATGAAGCAACTCGCCGAGGAATTAAGTGACTCGCCGTGGGTTTACTTGCATCGCCCTCGGGATGAAGTGACTCGCTGCCGAATGACGTGCACCGCCCGCGGGATGACATGACTCGCTGTGGAATGACATGACTCGACGCAGGATGACATGACTCACCCACCGGAATGACGTGACTCGCCACAGAAAGACGCGACTCGCCGCGGAATGACGCAACTTGCCGCGGAATGACACGACTTCCAAATCACAAAATTCACGAAATTCAAAGAAAAATGCATTACAGAATTTGAGAAATGCAAAGAATACGTCAAAAAATGCGTCAAAGAATGAAAATAAATTGCAGAAGAATTTGCAGAAGCATCGATGAATGCACCAGAGAATTTGCCAAAGAATACAAAGAAATCGAAGAATTTGCAGATGTGATTAATTTTTTTTAAATGGAAAATGCCTAAGAAGGACTACAATGCAAAAAAATGCAAAGAATACTAAGATTGCAAATAAGAATGCAAATTAAAATTTGAATAAGAATGTGAAAAAGTATGCGAAAATGCCTAAAAAGAATGAGAAGAATGCAAAGAATGGGAAGAATTCAAAAAGAATGCGAAGAATATGCATCTGATAATGCATCTAAAAATGCGTCAAACAATACGTCAAAAATTATTTAAATAATTTGCATTCAAAGAATGCATTGAATAATGCGACAAAAAAGGGTGAATAATTTACAAAAGAATTTACAGAAAATTTGCAGAATTTGCAGAATTCAAAGATGAATGCGCCAAAGAATATGCCAAAGAATACAAATGATTTGAGAATTCACAGATGTGAAGAATTTGAAGAAAGTGCTGAAGAATGCAAAAAATAATTCAAAGAATTATAATTAGAATGCAAAAAAAATTAAAAGAATGTGACGAATACAAAGAATGCGAATAAGAATCCAAATACTATTGATAAAAAAAATTTGAAAAGCTCCAAAAAATATGAATGGTAATAATTCAAATAAGAATGCGAAGGATATGAAAAAAAATGCATCAAAGAATGCGTTAAAGATTGCATCTCATATTGTCTAGAAGATTGTGTCGAGTAATGCGTTGAAAACGTCAAATAATGTGTCCAAAAATACCACAAAAAATAAAAAAAATATTAATTCTAAATTCAAATAATTCACACATGGATCGAAGAATGCGTTTTAAAATACGTCTTAGAATGCATCTAAAAATGCGTCAAAGAATTCATCTAAAAATGCATCAAAGAATACGTCAAAGAATATGTCAACAAATTATCAAAAAAAATTGAAAAACATTCTGAAAATGTTGAAGACGAATTCGCAAAAAGAATGCGAAAAAGAATGCAAAGAATACTACAAATGCAAATTTGTGAATAAAAATGTGAAGAAGTGTAAACAGAGTAAAAAGTATACGAAAAATGCAAACAAAAAATTTAAGAATGCTAAAAATGGGAATGATTCAAAAAGAATGCGAAGAACATGCGTCTAAAAATGCATCAAAGAATGCGTCAAAGAATAAATTGCAGAATTCAAAGAATTCCAAGAAGAAATTTCAAAATTCAAAGTACAGTAAGAGTACAGTAAACTGAACAAAATACTGTACGCGATTCTAATAAGCCAGTGTAATATAGTACTGCATACTAGAGTTTACTCAAGTACATGTAGTATTTTGTGATATTAATGTTGGTGACATTGGGATTACACGAGGTCTACTCCACTAATAGACATATTGCTTTGTGCGTAAACGAGTCGGGGTACAGTGCACGACCATTGAAACGTTTCTTCATGTATAATGTAAGAGAAACTATGTCGTATCAGGTTTCAGTTCCTCTTATTTCTAGTAAATATTACAGTACATGTACATGTAGGGCCTGTGCGAGCGAAAATTCATGAAACGCCTCCGGTATTAGTTTCCTACCAAATTTCAGCTCAGAGAAATCCACGAATAAGTGAAAATAGAAAGTCTAATGAAAGAAAGTCATTGATAGTGGTGCGCGTTACCTATAATGAGTACTACTAGAAAACTTCGAATCGACCACTGTTTTACGCTTTGTATTCTAAGATCCTTTTTAAAAAATGCAATGAGACATGACCTACCTGCAATCGGATTGGTGTTTGGGGGAATTTGAGCTGATCATTGGATGGGCTTACTGGTAACAGCCACTTGGATCTTGCTGATGGCCTCTCAGAACAACTTTAGCACAGCTACACAAATAAAAAAAAATAAACGTAAAAGTAAAACAGATGTTTATAAATATAATAGCAATTTATCTTTTAGGTTACAGAAGTTTGCAAGGGACGTTTGTAAAAACCTTAAAGATATTCCAATTGAAAGTTGCTGTGCGGCAGATGAGCATTGTCAAGTTTGTTTGCAAAATATAAATCACTTGTGACAACATTTTCAAAAATTATAGAATGCATCCGGTATAATTGCGACTTCGCAATTCCTCGGACGGAATGCGCACGGCAAAGCAAGATTTGTTAACAAATGTTACTTGTTTGTTATTGTTAAATGTTAGCTCGTACCATGGAGAAATAATGCTCGTACCGACCGATGTGTGAAATAGGGCAGCATATACCGGGGCGCACTATAGGCTGCACATGTACATGTACTAGGACACGCGCGGTTGCATTTCAAATCAATGAATCAATAAATGTTATCGTTTTTCTGTTTTAGTAATTACACATGCTCATTTACATCAAATTCTGCAAACACAGCACCTTCGGAGTAGAATGCAAGGCCACCCGCGAACACCTTTTTTTCCCCGGTTGGATGCGCTGTGGGTCGACCTAAAGTAACTTTAAATTCAGAGATGCCTTACAGTCTACAGATATCATACAGTTTTGGGCGGATGTGCGTTGAAGTTCGATTAAATGGCTAAGTACAAAAACTTCACCAGTGGGTACGGGTACGGTCGACATATGAAGCAAATCTTATTTTGAAGTAAGGTTATGCCTAGATGCGCGGATGCGAGGTCGAAAGCTGCTTGACGTCATCACGTGTCAGGCTCATTACAGTCAACAGAGGGCGGTATATGAAGCGAGTTATAGAAGTGAGGGTTCCATGTTGTCTGGGATGCGTGGATGCGTGGACCGGATCCGGATATGCGCGGATATGCGCGGATGCGAGGTCGAAGAAGATTGACGTCAACAGGTGTTAGGCTCATTACTATGGAGTTCTATATCTGCCACCTCGCCTCGCGGATCTCCCCTCGCGGATCGCGAGAGGGGAGATCCGCGACCCGCGGGGCGAGATCCGCGATGCGAGATCCGCGGCGCGAGGTGGCAGATATAGAACTCCATACATTACAGTCAACAGAGGGCGATATATGAAGCGAGTTATAAAAGTGACGGTTTCTGGGGTGCGTTCCACTCCAGCGAACGTTGCCAACGTTGGCCAACGTTAGCGTTGTTCGCGTAAGTGGAACGCAATGTGCGCCAATTATGTTGGCGAACGTTAGCGAAAACGGCGAACGACATTCCGAGCTGTTCGCTGTTGGCCAGTGACGTATGTTAATGATGGCGAAGCGGTTAGCAGACGGCAGGGTTCTTTTCACGGTTTTGATTTACGTTTCATACTTTTCGTTATAAACGGTGGATTGTTTTGAGCATTCACAGGGATCTTTTAAAGAAAAATAATGAGTTGGACAAAAAGCAGCGAACCAAACGATGTCACTGTCACTGGGCGCCGCCATTTTAATAACCGTAATTTAAAAAATATCGTTCCACTTCGACTGGCGCCAACTCAAAACGTAGGCGAACGTTCCGCAAACAGTTCGCGTAAGTGGAACGCACCCCTGGTTGTCTGGGATGCGTGGATGATTTGCGCGGATGCGCGGATGCGAGGTCGAAAGAAGCTTGGGCCGAGTTTGGGGCCGAGTTCGGGCGGTCTGTTCTTGACACGCGAACTCTGTTCTTACGCTCGAACGGCGGGAACGCGACCCGTGAACATTGCACTCGGAACAAGAACACACACCACCTATCCACCAGGGTTTTGCAAGAACAAGTTACGCGTGTCAAGAATAGACCGCCCGAACTCGGCCTGGGCGGTCTATTCTTGACACGCGTAACTTGTTCTTGCAAAACCCTGGTGGATAGGTGGTGTGTGTTCTTGTTCCGAGTGCAATGTTCACGGGTCGCGTTCCCGCCGTTCGAGCGTAAGAACAGGGGTGCGTTCCGCTTACGCGAACGTTGCCAACGTTGGCCAACGTTTGCGTTGTTCGCTTGAGTGGAACGCAATGTGCGCCAATTATGTTGGCGAACGTTAGCGAAAACGGCGAACGACATTCCGAGCTGTTCGCTGTTGGCCAGTGACGTATTTTAAAGATGGCGAAGAGGTTATAAGCAGACGACAGTGTTATTTTCACGGTTTTGATTTACGTTTCATACTTTTCGTTATAAATGGTGGATTGTTTTGAGCAGTTTAGGGATCTTTTAAAGACAAATAATGAGTTGGAAAAAAAGCAGCCAACCAAACGATGTCACGGTCACTGGGCGCAGCCATTTTGAAAACGTAGTTTTTAAAATATCGTTCCACTTCAATTAACGCAAACTCAAAACGTAGGCGAACGTTCGCGCAAACAGTTCGCGTAAGTGGAACGCACCCCTGAGTTCGCGTGTCAAGAACAGACCGCCCGAACTCGGCCTTGACGTCAACACGTGTTAGGCTCATTACAGTCAACAGAGGGCGGTATATGAAGCGAGTTATAGAAGTGACGGTTTCTGGTTGTCTGGGATGCGTGGATGCGCGGATGCGAGGTCGAAAGAAGCTTGACGTCAACACGTGTTAGGCTCATTACAGTCAATAAAAATGGATACAGTCCCTAGTTAATTGTATACAGTCCCTAGTTTTTCGTATACACGACTTTTATCCCTTTTTCTATAAGACCCTGTCTAGATGAGATTATTTAGGTGCATAATTCACCAATAAACTGGATACAGTCCCTAGTTAATTGTATACAGTCCCTAGTTTTTCGTATACACGACTTTTATCCCTTTTTCTATAAGACCCTATCTAGATGAGATTATTTAGGTGCATAATTCACCAATAAAAATGGATACAGTCCCTAGTTAATTGTATACAGTCCCTAGTTTTTCGTATACACGACTTTTATACCTTTTTCTATAAGACCCTATCTAGATGAGATTATTTAGGTGCATAATTTTCCAATACAAATGTATACAGTCCTTAGTTTTTCGTATACACGACTTGTATACCTTTTCTATAAGACCCTATCTAGATGAGATTATTTAGGTGCATAATTCGATCACTAATAAAAATGGATACAGTCCCTAGTTACATGTAATTGTATACAGTCCCTAGTTTTTCGTATACACTATTTTTATCCCTTTTTCTATAAGACCCTATCTAGATGAGATTATTTAGGTGTCTAATTAACCAATCATTTTGGTTAATAGAAAAAAAGTATTAAAGTCGTGTCTACGAAAAAATCGGAACTGTATAAAAAATTGTGGCTGCTAAAAATGGTTTTCGCAGCAGCGCCCTCTTGTGATATTTAGTTTGTTTCGTTATCGTGGGCGGAGAATGGAATGGCCCGGTTTTCATGTCGTTTTCTAAACCCCTGCCTTCAGCCTATTGCTAAACCGCATGGATGAAGCCTGAGACGAGGATGAGGCCTGAGACCAAGACGAAGCTGGGGTTTGTAAAACGGCCATAATTGATGCGCATCCGCGCATCCACGCATTCAGCTTCAGCCTATTGCTAAACCGCATGAATGAAGCCCGAGACGAAACAAAGCTGGGGTTTGGAAAACAGCCCTAAAGTCTCGACTGCGCATCCGCGCATCCACGCATCCGGGGAGGTTTAATGGGTGGCCGAGCCATATTATTAAGCAGGATTATATAAAGCGGTTGACGTGACCGCGCATCCACGCAGCCTTGGATGCGCGGATATAGAATGGAGTGGCCCTGCATTCTATAGTTGTACCTAAATGGGAGTTGTACCTAAATGTTTTCAGATGGCTTTGATATTAGATCGTGGTTCAAATTCACACAGAATAATATTTGTTTGTATCTGTGCTTTGTTAAAGCGGAAAGGCGTAGTACATTATAGGCGCTACAAAACCTGTAATTGCATTTGTGACTTGCATGACGCAAGAGGGCGGTATATTCAAAATACGATTATTCCATCGCTGGTATGATAATGGCGCGTTCGCCGACCAGTTTTACCCAGCGAATAGACTAGGCACAAAAATGATCAATCATAATGTAAGCGGCAAATCATGCTCAAAGTTGGCAACGCACATTTTTAGGGTAATTCCACCCTGCTGATTACGAAAATTGCTGTTAATTGCCAAAAATAAATTTGATCAGAAAGCTGAGATTCAAGATGGCCGACAAAATGGCTGCCAAAAACTGGTAAAATCACATTCGAAGAACTATTTATGGTAAATGTACAATTCAAATGCATCAATTTTGGTTTTTAGGAGTTGATGCTCCCGGATAAGTTTGATGGGGTTGCGTCCTGGTCGAACTACTTGATCCATTTGGAGTGAGTCCGAGAAGGCAATGTACCTGGCGGCTCACCTGAAGTGCACAGCTCTGGAAGCACTGGTGGACATGGCACCAGAGGCACAGAGGCTCCATTTTGGAGAACTTTGAGCAACGATTCAGCGTGACAGCACAGGTCCCACTACGTGGGGACGAGGGGCCGCGACGAGTCGCTCAGCAGCCTGGGACATTCCATTTGGCGGCGGCTGCTGAAAAGCTATCTAAGACTGCCTGCGCAGGCGACTTGGGCGTGGAGGCTTTCCGAAGGGCCCTGGGGGAGGAGCAGCTGCAGCGTCACCTTTTCTCCCAGAAGGCGGCGACCCTGACCGAAGCCATCACGCTGGCGACGGAGATGAAGGCGTTCATTGAGTCCCAGGAGTACAAACAGAAAGGAAAGGCCGGAGCCATGAGCGTATAAATGTCGGTAGACCAGTTTCCTCCAGTTCCTGCTGGGAGTCTGTCACACTATGGGTCTGGTTTTCCCACGGCATGACATCACAGTGGGTAGTTCTGACTAAGGTAATATAACGATAAGACAAATTACTCTATTCGACATACATATTTAATTAAATCACAAATGTCTATTTACAAATACTCTAGATTTGTTTCACCTCTTACTTTAAACCCACCACCATGTACCTTCACATGTACACGAGTACTGCACTCTGTCCGAGAGGGCAATCCCGATTTGGTTAAAGGAAACATGTAATAAGGTGTTTTTTTGCTTAAATCAATAAAGTATCATATTGACAACAACATTATGTGTGAGGTTGTGTTTATTTTCTGTGATAAATGGGAGAAAATAATTTTTGAAAATGTTTAGTCATACCACTCCGCCCCTCAAAGGGAAGCCTCATTAACATAAAACTTCGCGTGGGGTATGACAAAAATCGAGGCAGAGAATTGCCTCGCTGCGTGGGTGCGCTACCCGGGCCTGGCTTGCATTATGCGCGCATTGCATGCAACAAGTCTTTGTCTACGAGTTTACCATGCCGGTTTTTTATTCTAAATCAGGGTAAAAATACAACTGTTTTCAGTCATGCCGACTAGATGTGTAGCTGCTGGGTGTAGCAAAACTACCAAGGATAGAGTAAGCCTTCATTTGTTTCCGGCTGTTATCGGAGGATTTGGACAGCCAAAGTAAAGCTTACCAGAGCGAAGTGGTCCCGCCGGGCCTAGTGATTTTTCGGCCCGATCTGCAGCGACCATTTTGAGCGGTCGTGCTTCGACACTGGTCTGTACAGCAACTTTGGCATGCCCTTAAAAAACATGCTGAAGTCAGATGCTGTCCCAATGATAATGATATTACAATCAGACGAATCTGTACTGTTTTCGTCAGATTCACTAAAAACCGACGAAGAACTTTCACGATCGTCCATGTTTAGTCCGCGCCGATTACTGTACATGTACATGTACTTTGTACGGTATCCTTTGCTTTGGACAGCGTGCGTGTGGGTGATCGCGTTTACATGGGGGTGTACGTACGTGTGCACAAGGCGTACGGGATTCGTACACTCTTGTACTCACAACAATGTGTGCGTACGTGGCCACGCGAACCCGTCTCGTACCTAGACGTCGCGTACCGACTATCGATAATTTGTCCGGGTTCTGACTCGATTTACGTCACTCATTTTGAGTGGCCGCGAAATTTAAAAAGGGGGGGTCAATTTCTGGACGGCAAATTACCACACTAAACGTACACTAGAACCAATTTTGCTTTTTATTCACATTTTATACACATAAATCTATTGATTTAAAACAAAAAATGCGTAATGAAGATGTTAGACTACATGTTTCTGGTCGAACACAATGTCACCAGCTATCTCGACCGCGAGTCACACTTGTGGTCCTCGAAATGCAGGTTGTCATTGCAGTTGTACACAGGGTACTCGATGGGTGTCCTGGTCGTACAGACGGGGGGGGGGGGGGGGGGGGAGATATCCCGCACAGGACCGTGTCCCGCACAGGACCGTGTCCCGCACAGGACCGTGTCCCGCACAGGACCGTGTCCCGCACAGGACCGTGTCCCGCACAGGACCGTGTCCCGCACAGGACCGTGTCCCGCACAGGACCGTGTCCCGCACAGGACCGTGTCCCGCACAGGACCGTGTCCCGCACAGGACCGTGTCCCGCACAGGACCGTGTCCCGCACAGGACCGTGTCCCGCACAGGACCGTGTCCCGCACAGGACCGTGTCCCGCACAGGACCGTGTCCCGCACAGGACCGTGTCCCGCACAGGACCGTGTCCCGCACAGGACCGTGTCCCGCACAGGACCGTGTCCCGCACAGGACCGTGTCCCGCACAGGACCGTGTCCCGCACAGGACCGTGTCCCGCACAGGACCGTGTCCCGCACAGGACCGTGTCCCGCACAGGACCGTGTCCCGCACAGGACCGTGTCCCGCACAGGACCGTGTCCCGCACAGGACCGTGTCCCGCACAGGACCGTGTCCCGCACAGGACCGTGTCCCGCACAGGACCGTGTCCCGCACAGGACCGTGTCCCGCACAGGACCGTGTCCCGCACAGGACCGTGTCCCGCACAGGACCGTGTCCCGCACAGGACCGTGTCCCGCACAGGACCGTGTCCCGCACAGGACCGTGTCCCGCACAGGACCGTGTCCCGCACAGGACCGTGTCCCGCACAGGACCGTGTCCCGCACAGGACCGTGTCCCGCACAGGACCGTGTCCCGCACAGGACCGTGTCCCGCACAGGACCGTGTCCCGCACAGGACCGTGTCCCGCACAGGACCGTGTCCCGCACAGGACCGTGTCCCGCACAGGACCGTGTCCCGCACAGGACCGTGTCCCGCACAGGACCGTGTCCCGCACAGGACCGTGTCCCGCACAGGACCGTGTCCCGCACAGGACCGTGTCCCGCACAGGACCGTGTCCCGCACAGGACCGTGTCCCGCACAGGACCGTGTCCCGCACAGGACCGTGTCCCGCACAGGACCGTGTCCCGCACAGGACCGTGTCCCGCACAGGACCGTGTCCCGCACAGGACCGTGTCCCGCACAGGACCGTGTCCCGCACAGGACCGTGTCCCGCACAGGACCGTGTCCCGCACAGGACCGTGTCCCGCACAGGACCGTGTCCCGCACAGGACCGTGTCCCGCACAGGACCGTGTCCCGCACAGGACCGTGTCCCGCACAGGACCGTGTCCCGCACAGGACCGTGTCCCGCACAGGACCGTGTCCCGCACAGGACCGTGTCCCGCACAGGACCGTGTCCCGCACAGGACCGTGTCCCGCACAGGACCGTGTCCCGCACAGGACCGTGTCCCGCACAGGACCGTGTCCCGCACAGGACCGTGTCCCGCACAGGACCGTGTCCCGCACAGGACCGTGTCCCGCACAGGACCGTGTCCCGCACAGGACCGTGTCCCGCACAGGACCGTGTCCCGCACAGGACCGTGTCCCGCACAGGACCGTGTCCCGCACAGGACCGTGTCCCGCACAGGACCGTGTCCCGCACAGGACCGTGTCCCGCACAGGACCGTGTCCCGCACAGGACCGTGTCCCGCACAGGACCGTGTCCCGCACAGGACCGTGTCCCGCACAGGACCGTGTCCCGCACAGGACCGTGTCCCGCACAGGACCGTGTCCCGCACAGGACCGTGTCCCGCACAGGACCGTGTCCCGCACAGGACCGTGTCCCGCACAGGACCGTGTCCCGCACAGGACCGTGTCCCGCACAGGACCGTGTCCCGCACAGGACCGTGTCCCGCACAGGACCGTGTCCCGCACAGGACCGTGTCCCGCACAGGACCGTGTCCCGCACAGGACCGTGTCCCGCACAGGACCGTGTCCCGCACAGGACCGTGTCCCGCACAGGACCGTGTCCCGCACAGGACCGTGTCCCGCACAGGACCGTGTCCCGCACAGGACCGTGTCCCGCACAGGACCGTGTCCCGCACAGGACCGTGTCCCGCACAGGACCGTGTCCCGCACAGGACCGTGTCCCGCACAGGACCGTGTCCCGCACAGGACCGTGTCCCGCACAGGACCGTGTCCCGCACAGGACCGTGTCCCGCACAGGACCGTGTCCCGCACAGGACCGTGTCCCGCACAGGACCGTGTCCCGCACAGGACCGTGTCCCGCACAGGACCGTGTCCCGCACAGGACCGTGTCCCGCACAGGACCGTGTCCCGCACAGGACCGTGTCCCGCACAGGACCGTGTCCCGCACAGGACCGTGTCCCGCACAGGACCGTGTCCCGCACAGGACCGTGTCCCGCACAGGACCGTGTCCCGCACAGGACCGTGTCCCGCACAGGACCGTGTCCCGCACAGGACCGTGTCCCGCACAGGACCGTGTCCCGCACAGGACCGTGTCCCGCACAGGACCGTGTCCCGCACAGGACCGTGTCCCGCACAGGACCGTGTCCCGCACAGGACCGTGTCCCGCACAGGACCGTGTCCCGCACAGGACCGTGTCCCGCACAGGACCGTGTCCCGCACAGGACCGTGTCCCGCACAGGACCGTGTCCCGCACAGGACCGTGTCCCGCACAGGACCGTGTCCCGCACAGGACCGTGTCCCGCACAGGACCGTGTCCCGCACAGGACCGTGTCCCGCACAGGACCGTGTCCCGCACAGGACCGTGTCCCGCACAGGACCGTGTCCCGCACAGGACCGTGTCCCGCACAGGACCGTGTCCCGCACAGGACCGTGTCCCGCACAGGACCGTGTCCCGCACAGGACCGTGTCCCGCACAGGACCGTGTCCCGCACAGGACCGTGTCCCGCACAGGACCGTGTCCCGCACAGGACCGTGTCCCGCACAGGACCGTGTCCCGCACAGGACCGTGTCCCGCACAGGACCGTGTCCCGCACAGGACCGTGTCCCGCACAGGACCGTGTCCCGCACAGGACCGTGTCCCGCACAGGACCGTGTCCCGCACAGGACCGTGTCCCGCACAGGACCGTGTCCCGCACAGGACCGTGTCCCGCACAGGACCGTGTCCCGCACAGGACCGTGTCCCGCACAGGACCGTGTCCCGCACAGGACCGTGTCCCGCACAGGACCGTGTCCCGCACAGGACCGTGTCCCGCACAGGACCGTGTCCCGCACAGGACCGTGTCCCGCACAGGACCGTGTCCCGCACAGGACCGTGTCCCGCACAGGACCGTGTCCCGCACAGGACCGTGTCCCGCACAGGACCGTGTCCCGCACAGGACCGTGTCCCGCACAGGACCGTGTCCCGCACAGGACCGTGTCCCGCACAGGACCGTGTCCCGCACAGGACCGTGTCCCGCACAGGACCGTGTCCCGCACAGGACCGTGTCCCGCACAGGACCGTGTCCCGCACAGGACCGTGTCCCGCACAGGACCGTGTCCCGCACAGGACCGTGTCCCGCACAGGACCGTGTCCCGCACAGGACCGTGTCCCGCACAGGACCGTGTCCCGCACAGGACCGTGTCCCGCACAGGACCGTGTCCCGCACAGGACCGTGTCCCGCACAGGACCGTGTCCCGCACAGGACCGTGTCCCGCACAGGACCGTGTCCCGCACAGGACCGTGTCCCGCACAGGACCGTGTCCCGCACAGGACCGTGTCCCGCACAGGACCGTGTCCCGCACAGGACCGTGTCCCGCACAGGACCGTGTCCCGCACAGGACCGTGTCCCGCACAGGACCGTGTCCCGCACAGGACCGTGTCCCGCACAGGACCGTGTCCCGCACAGGACCGTGTCCCGCACAGGACCGTGTCCCGCACAGGACCGTGTCCCGCACAGGACCGTGTCCCGCACAGGACCGTGTCCCGCACAGGACCGTGTCCCGCACAGGACCGTGTCCCGCACAGGACCGTGTCCCGCACAGGACCGTGTCCCGCACAGGACCGTGTCCCGCACAGGACCGTGTCCCGCACAGGACCGTGTCCCGCACAGGACCGTGTCCCGCACAGGACCGTGTCCCGCACAGGACCGTGTCCCGCACAGGACCGTGTCCCGCACAGGACCGTGTCCCGCACAGGACCGTGTCCCGCACAGGACCGTGTCCCGCACAGGACCGTGTCCCGCACAGGACCGTGTCCCGCACAGGACCGTGTCCCGCACAGGACCGTGTCCCGCACAGGACCGTGTCCCGCACAGGACCGTGTCCCGCACAGGACCGTGTCCCGCACAGGACCGTGTCCCGCACAGGACCGTGTCCCGCACAGGACCGTGTCCCGCACAGGACCGTGTCCCGCACAGGACCGTGTCCCGCACAGGACCGTGTCCCGCACAGGACCGTGTCCCGCACAGGACCGTGTCCCGCACAGGACCGTGTCCCGCACAGGACCGTGTCCCGCACAGGACCGTGTCCCGCACAGGACCGTGTCCCGCACAGGACCGTGTCCCGCACAGGACCGTGTCCCGCACAGGACCGTGTCCCGCACAGGACCGTGTCCCGCACAGGACCGTGTCCCGCACAGGACCGTGTCCCGCACAGGACCGTGTCCCGCACAGGACCGTGTCCCGCACAGGACCGTGTCCCGCACAGGACCGTGTCCCGCACAGGACCGTGTCCCGCACAGGACCGTGTCCCGCACAGGACCGTGTCCCGCACAGGACCGTGTCCCGCACAGGACCGTGTCCCGCACAGGACCGTGTCCCGCACAGGACCGTGTCCCGCACAGGACCGTGTCCCGCACAGGACCGTGTCCCGCACAGGACCGTGTCCCGCACAGGACCGTGTCCCGCACAGGACCGTGTCCCGCACAGGACCGTGTCCCGCACAGGACCGTGTCCCGCACAGGACCGTGTCCCGCACAGGACCGTGTCCCGCACAGGACCGTGTCCCGCACAGGACCGTGTCCCGCACAGGACCGTGTCCCGCACAGGACCGTGTCCCGCACAGGACCGTGTCCCGCACAGGACCGTGTCCCGCACAGGACCGTGTCCCGCACAGGACCGTGTCCCGCACAGGACCGTGTCCCGCACAGGACCGTGTCCCGCACAGGACCGTGTCCCGCACAGGACCGTGTCCCGCACAGGACCGTGTCCCGCACAGGACCGTGTCCCGCACAGGACCGTGTCCCGCACAGGACCGTGTCCCGCACAGGACCGTGTCCCGCACAGGACCGTGTCCCGCACAGGACCGTGTCCCGCACAGGACCGTGTCCCGCACAGGACCGTGTCCCGCACAGGACCGTGTCCCGCACAGGACCGTGTCCCGCACAGGACCGTGTCCCGCACAGGACCGTGTCCCGCACAGGACCGTGTCCCGCACAGGACCGTGTCCCGCACAGGACCGTGTCCCGCACAGGACCGTGTCCCGCACAGGACCGTGTCCCGCACAGGACCGTGTCCCGCACAGGACCGTGTCCCGCACAGGACCGTGTCCCGCACAGGACCGTGTCCCGCACAGGACCGTGTCCCGCACAGGACCGTGTCCCGCACAGGACCGTGTCCCGCACAGGACCGTGTCCCGCACAGGACCGTGTCCCGCACAGGACCGTGTCCCGCACAGGACCGTGTCCCGCACAGGACCGTGTCCCGCACAGGACCGTGTCCCGCACAGGACCGTGTCCCGCACAGGACCGTGTCCCGCACAGGACCGTGTCCCGCACAGGACCGTGTCCCGCACAGGACCGTGTCCCGCACAGGACCGTGTCCCGCACAGGACCGTGTCCCGCACAGGACCGTGTCCCGCACAGGACCGTGTCCCGCACAGGACCGTGTCCCGCACAGGACCGTGTCCCGCACAGGACCGTGTCCCGCACAGGACCGTGTCCCGCACAGGACCGTGTCCCGCACAGGACCGTGTCCCGCACAGGACCGTGTCCCGCACAGGACCGTGTCCCGCACAGGACCGTGTCCCGCACAGGACCGTGTCCCGCACAGGACCGTGTCCCGCACAGGACCGTGTCCCGCACAGGACCGTGTCCCGCACAGGACCGTGTCCCGCACAGGACGGTGTCCCGCACAGGACGGTGTCCCGCACAGGACGGTGTCCCGCACAGGACGGTGTCCCGCACAGGACGGTGTCCCGCACAGGACGGTGTCCCGCACAGGACGGTGTCCCGCACAGGACGGTGTCCCGCACAGGACGGTGTCCCGCACAGGACGGTGTCCCGCACAGGACGGTGTCCCGCACAGGACGGTGTCCCGCACAGGACGGTGTCCCGCACAGGACGGTGTCCCGCACAGGACGGTGTCCCGCACAGGACGGTGTCCCGCACAGGACGGTGTCCCGCACAGGACGGTGTCCCGCACAGGACGGTGTCCCGCACAGGACGGTGTCCCGCACAGGACGGTGTCCCGCACAGGACGGTGTCCCGCACAGGACGGTGTCCCGCACAGGACGGTGTCCCGCACAGGACGGTGTCCCGCACAGGACGGTGTCCCGCACAGGACGGTGTCCCGCACAGGACGGTGTCCCGCACAGGACGGTGTCCCGCACAGGACGGTGTCCCGCACAGGACGGTGTCCCGCACAGGACGGTGTCCCGCACAGGACGGTGTCCCGCACAGGACGGTGTCCCGCACAGGACGGTGTCCCGCACAGGACGTCACTTGGAGATTGTGTGCTTCAGTACCATAAGCAGCTATATGGGAGAATCCCTCCGTACAAATTAGCTATGTACACTTGGTGCCACACAGGCTCCAACTCTCTATAGTTTACAGTTTTCCAACTGGCAAATACACACTGTAATGAGGATGCTGATGAGATACACACCCCATGCATGTTAGCCTGCTGTGCTGAAAAAGCTCAGCTAGAATGCATGCCTTTTCACATTCCAAGCTAGGGTGTGTCTACTCTGCAGTTTACATGTCTGTCTATACACCATCCAGTTGTACACTGCATCATTCATGCATGCCCTATACATTAGCATATCTTATTTACATACAAAAAGAACCTTCTGGACCATTCCATTCCATTTTCAAAAATATAGGGGAACCTTCTGGACCGTTCCATTCTTTAAAAAAGGGGGTGTAATTTAAATTCCAAACTGCATTTGCAGAAATCTAAACACCTCATGACAGAGTCTAAGCCAGTATAGCTGTACTTTCTCGTGGTTGCATTTGCTCTGGACGCAGGTAAGGTGTGCTTTAATTGACTGAACGCAGCGCTTTCATGGCGACACAGCTCCTACGTTACAGTAGAACACTTATAGTCAAGTAAGGTATTTCATAATTATTTAGTAGTTTTAGTTCTTTGATGTTTGCAAATGGTGTAGACTTTTAAGCATATTGTACGGGTTCAGCAAGAAATGTCTGCGCGTGCGTACATCCCATTTTTAACGCATCCCCCTAAAAACCTAAAAAGACATATGAAGCGCGATATGTGGCAGAGAAACCCCCCCCCCCCCCCCCCCCCCTCTGTGTTCCCGAAATCTCGGGAATTCTTTTTAGGTTTTAAGGGGGGATGGGTTAGGTAACAATAGTGTTGGGTGTGTATAGGGTATAGGGGTAACGGGCCCGTACGCAGGATTTTTCATGTGGGGGGGGGGGGGGGGGGGGGGTGCGAATTTGTACTGATGTAACCAAAAATGAAACCAAAAATGTTCTGGCCAGTATCGTTATTTTTACATCAAAATACCATTATTTACCCCGGAAAATGTGGACCTTTTGGTAATTTGGGGGGCGAATTTGTACTGATGGGACCAAAAATGGGACAATTTTTTTTTTCGTGTGCCTGCAGTACAGTTATTCCTACATCAAAATACATCAAAATACCATTATTTATCCGGAAAATGTGGACTTTTTAGTAATTTTGGGGGGGGGGGGGGGGGGGGGGGGTGCGTACGCACCCTTTGCACCCCCCCCCCCCTGCGTACGGGCCTGGGTAAGAGGGGGGTACCCCTCTGCCACATATCGTTCTGGGTATAAACAAAGAATTCCTGAGAAACCACATTCCGCAAGCAAAATGACCAACACAAAGAAAGAGGGGTTATCCTCCGTCTCCTCTCTTGCTTCATATGCGCCATTATGAAATACTCTCCATATACATGTACTACTGGTGTAGCATACATTTCAGACTGTTAAAAAGGTTAGCGCAGAATTATTCTGCTCGCGCGGTATGCGCAAAATGGTGAATATAAGCGCAGAATTATGCGGTTAGCAGAACCGTGAAATTGGACCCTGGTGTGCTGTGGTTTTCAAGAAAAGTGGAATTCGGTATTAATTTCCAACGACTGCCAAATATAAGTTGGCGGCGTGGTGTTTTCAAGGAGGTTTTTACCGACAATTCACTGTAAGTTTAACTTCCACGAAAATCCGCACTGGTCAAGCTGCCTGGTATGATAATGCAGCGGGGGCTATATTAATACGGCAGTCGGCATTCTGGCTTCTTTTGACCCGAAACTATTGATCATAATGTGTTTCAACAAGTCGGTACGGTGAGAAGGGCAGTTATTAAGGGTGTAGCCTAACGTAGGCATGGATTTATTCGAATATTTCTGTTCAATTTTCTAGATGGAGCAGTCGGCACCCATGCGATTCTTAGCCATGGCATGCCGTAACAATAGCCAGTTCAACTAAGCGCAATATTACACCTCGTTGTCACATGCATGTCATAACAAAAAATAAGTGAAAATAGTTTTTAATTCAATACCATATGTCATGTGTAGACTCTGAGTTAGGCTTACAATGAAAATATTGCTGGAGTTTTAGAAAGAATGTAGCTTGGAAATAATAAGCTCTAATAACTAAATCTCAACATGTCACAAGCTTAAGAGCTGGAAATTCCAGTTCTAAAGCCCATGTGAAGATTTGCCATGTGGCAAATGCTTTAGAATTCAACCTAGAAAGATAGGCCTATCCCAACACATTTAAATAAAATATTTATTGCAAATGAGTGAACCAAATAAACATACTATAGTTTTAAAACAACTTTTCTCCCGACTCAATTCTGTAAACGGGAGGAACTTTATTGAGAAAAGTTCATTGCGGGCTTGAGATAACAAATAGATCCTAAGGGCAAGGAGATGCTATCAGAATGTGTACGAGTAAGTGGGACGCATGTTTTATAACACATCATCCACAGATTCTAATTGGCCACAATCGAGTTGCATGACAATAAGATGTTTCACGGTAATGCGCCATCTTGTTCACGAGGCAAAATGAACACGTAGTAGACGCGCGCACATTTTACTAGAATGAACGCATGATGACTAAATTAGTCTTGGAAGCGAAACAGTTTTCGATCGACGATGCGTACACAGCAACGCCTGTAAATTTGCCCCGTGAACAAAATGGCGCATATTTCCGTGAAACACCTTATTCCAGTGTCTTGATGACAATAATTATTATGGCCCAAAAGACTAAAACCCAAACGGTAATATTCGACCAGCAGCTGAAAAAGTGTATGACATTTATAATGCTATGCGTTTGTATTGACCGGCAATCGTGGTCGCCGGACAAAAGAATTGGGAGTCAAACAATGGGTCCACGATTGACACAACGTCCACGATCTTTTCCCGTGTACAAATCCTATGGCGATCATCAAAAAACGTTAGAGTATAAACAAAAGAGGGAAGACGGTCGGACAATACCCCGTCCACGATTGCCGGTCAAAACATAGCTGTGTGTGTGTGCAGGGTGTATGTGCACAACATAAAGTTTCGTTCAAACATGAAGATGTGAAGTTAAGAAAAGAGGTTAGTTTGGAAATTGACAACTAATTTCTTTTTAAAATAGAAGTTCTTTTATTGTGTTTTGATTAAATTGATTAGTTTCTATCATAAGCATAATCTGTACTGGAAGAGACAAGATAAAGCAAATATTTGCTGCTTTAAACTGAACGAGCCATAAACCAATTTGGTGATCCCTGTGGAGCCTTCATTGTGAGTGTAGACCCCAACTTGCTATTTTCTTCTAGACCATCACCATTCTTAATTCTGCTTTTGTTTATTTCCCTGTATGGTTCTTAGGTTCTACAGGATATTAGTAACCCAAGCACAGGTAAACTCCATTGTGGACTTTCTACACCACTATGGATTGTGTGCATTAGGAGAGATGAGCCACTCATCTTCTCCCCACTACTTTCTAGCAGTGGAGGAAGGTTCATTCTCCATCCCTCTCAAAGTCCATCAGCCAAAAGAGGGAGAGGAGTATTTCAATTTCTGTTTGCCAGCCGTGTTGTTATAAAGGATCTTTGACAATATAGGCCTAGAGACTATTTGCGCAGGCATCTTGTGAACAATCAAAGCTAAAGATCTGTGCTCACAAATTTGCTCACCTGAATCCTCCAATTTAAAAACAAAATTGTACTCCTATTATATGTTGTTTACACTTGAAGAGCATGACATTATTGGAACAGGGCCTAGTCAACTTAACTCCCTTATTTATGATGCCTGTGCCTGCATTACAAATGACAGTTGGTATTTGTTTATATGCTGGGGAAAACTCTATTTCAAATAATCAATTGTCAGAAGTAGAGAGTCTTGAAGTATAAAATGTATAGGCCTAACAATAATAATGTTATTTATTAAGTGCAAACGTTATGTACATATATTCAAATGCACTGTAAAAAGATAAAACCTTTTTAAAATATTAAATGGCAAAAATGATCCATGAACATTACAAACTACTACATGTATTATTATATATTATTATCAAGGAAAACATCATGTTTTTTGAAAAAAGAATACAATTTTTACAACTTATCAATCAAAAGCGATTTGAAAAAGGTTGGTTATGAGCAGCCTCTATTTGAGGCCTCAATCTATTTTTTAAAACAAACCTCCTAATCCTGGCATGCCTTAAAAATTATTGAAAACGTACTTCAAAAGAGCTATTATTGTTTTAGAATGGTACTGGTGGTAGGGGTTTCAAGAATATATATCTTCTAAAAAGTCACGGCAAAGGATACATTACAATTTTGAAATCTAAATATTTTGTAACATTGAGATTTTCTTTTGCAGTTTGTGAGCATTTATTTTTGAATTCTATTGTAGGTTTTCAATTTAATCTTTTGTTTAGTTTTATATGAAATGATTTGTAATTATGCTGCCCTGTTTTATTCTGAATGTTTAACTGTTCATGTTATAACCTTTTTGCAGAATAAACCATCAGTACATATTTACTAGTCAAAAAGTACATATTTATTCTTGAAAGACGGACACAGCATATTAAGGGTGCATGCATCTTAGATCAAACCTGCAGATCTAATCTTAAAAAGAAAAATACCGAGTCTCTTCCCGAAGTAAAAATATATTTCGTTTTTAGCAATGCAAACAAATTATTTTAAATGAGGCATTGGCCCGACACTTACCACCCCCCCCCCCTCAAAAATAAACCACACCCAAAATGTGCATGTTTCGTTATTGAAATATTTAAATTGTGCCCCAAACAGAAAAATCGTTTCCAGAGGTTTACAGACTCGGTTACGAAAAGGAAGAGTGAATAAATGGCATAGATACATGCATAAAAGTTTACATTTATTTATGGATACGGCTATTTTCCCCGTAGTGAAAGCAAACGCAAAATAATATGGCTTCAGCCGTTTATTGGTGATGTTGCCATCTATAGCCCGGTAACTCGACGAAATGTAACGAAGCATCGCAAATGGCATAGAGTCTCGAATGCTGCGCCGAAGCCTCCCGAAGCCTCGGCGTTCCATCTTTAAGGCTTCTTGTGGAGCATCATGAAGACGAAGCCTCATCAATTGAAGCCGGAGCAGAAGCCAAAGCCGAAGCACAGAGGTTTGGAAAAGGGGCCTAGTCTACGGCAGGTTATTCTGTGGTATGAACCTGTCAATTGCTCTCAAATGGGATCGGTTTTGTCTCATCTGTCAGAAAACTATAGAAGCACGTCTATGCAATACCACAGGTGTAAGGAGTGCGCCGGCGGCGAATTTTTTTTTCCCAAACAGGTTTGCACAATTTCATGAATTATTCAGTAGTTTGGATGAGAAGTTATGTTTATTCATCGGAATAAAACATGACGTCACAGCATTGTTGTTATTAGTTAACTAGTTACAATAAATCACTTTAAAGAACAGCTGTTGTCGAGCTGCTATACGTAGTGTAGTGGATAGTGGGATTGGCTATGGATCAAAGATCCCGGGTTCGAATCCTGCTGTAGTAGGTCACCTCGTTTTTCCTAGTCAAATTGATATCTTTAGAGTATTTTTAATTTAAGGGGAAAAGGAGACCTAGAACCTAAGTGTTGTACAGCGATCAACGCAACTACTGAATAATTCATGAAATTGTGCAAACCTGTTTGGGAAAAAAAAATTCGCGCGCCGGCGCCCCCATCATGCCTGCTGTTTCCCCATGAATTCCTCAGCAAGTTGCTTCCTGTCGACGTCTTCCCGTTTTGTCTTCGAAAGAGGGCGGTCTTTGCAAGTCTTCAGGATGTAGACGAGGCCCCCCACAACGAGCATTACGCCTGCATTAAACACACACATAAACACACTCAGCTTTACCTTACATACGTACTGTGGACATTCCTTTGTCTTCGTGTAGTTAACAAACTTTGACTAAATACTCATTTTTCTCGCTTACCCAAAACAAATTTACCCTCAAATTTGGATTATGGGCCTCTCAGCTGTCCCTTCTATCTTTTCTATATATAACCCTAACCCGTTTTTTCCTCAAGCGCTCTTTTTCGGAAACTGAAAAACGGATTGTGGACGTGTGCAAGTCCACAAACCGTAACCTCTTCCCGCATCGTGTGGACCTATATTGTTCGGAGGTCCACAGTGCGTATGCAAGACTAACTCACATGATAAACGAAAGGGATATGGACACTAATCATCAAAAGTTGTTGACAAGTGAATTGTGGTTCACTTACCCACTGTTTACATTTTGCCTTAAATTGGTCAAATTTTACCAAAATTTGCAAACATTCGAGCTAATTTCATACTCGTGTTTGGCAAATATTGAACAGTGTTTGGCAAATATTGAACATTGCCTGCAGTAAGTTCGCTACCTTGTGGAGAACGATAACAAGAGGACACTGCAGAATGAAAATGTCTCCACAAGAAAATTCTTTAAAGAGGACGACGTCTCAACAAGAAATGTTCTGCAAAAAGCCTATGGGGGAATATTCGGTATCCCCTATAGGGATTCTTGGAGTTTTTTGTTCCAAAAAGACTTTCCATCGTTATATCAATTTTAGTCTCAGTGCAGCGAAAGCAGGCTTTGTCCGTTTTGTATGTCTTTGTTTTTACGTGAGTACAATTAATTAATTTAAATAATTACCAAACTTTTTCGTCGTGAATAGTGTTTGGGTATAAAAGCCGTGTTCCCATTTAATTGGACTTTTTTCTCCAATCCAATCCATCCAATCTGCTCAAGGAGAGCCAGCTCCGGGAGAGCCAGCTCCGGGAGAGCCAGCTCCGGGAGAGCCAGCTCCGGGAGAGCCAGCTCCGGGAGAGCCAGCTCCGGGAGAGCCAGCTCCGGGAGAGCCAGCTCCGGGAGAGCCAGCTCCGGGAGAGCCAGCTCCGGGAGAGCCAGCTCCGGGAGAGCCAGCTCCGGGAGAGCCAGCTCCGGGAGAGCCAGCTCCGGGAGAGCCAGCTCCGGGAGAGCCAGCTCCGGGAGAGCCAGCTCCGGGAGAGCCAGCTCCGGGAGAGCCAGCTCCGGGAGAGCCAGCTCCGGGAGAGCCAGCTCCGGGAGAGCCAGCTCCGGGAGAGCCAGCTCCGGGAGAGCCAGCTCCGGGAGAGCCAGCTCCGGGAGAGCCAGCTCCGGGAGAGCCAGCTCCGGGAGAGCCAGCTCCGGGAGAGCCAGCTCCGGGAGAGCCAGCTCCGGGAGAGCCAGCTCCGGGAGAGCCAGCTCCGGGAGAGCCAGCTCCGGGAGAGCCAGCTCCGGGAGAGCCAGCTCCGGGAGAGCCAGCTCCGGGAGAGCCAGCTCCGGGAGAGCCAGCTCCGGGAGAGCCAGCTCCGGGAGAGCCAGCTCCGGGAGAGCCAGCTCCGGGAGAGCCAGCTCCGGGAGAGCCAGCTCCGGGAGAGCCAGCTCCGGGAGAGCCAGCTCCGGGAGAGCCAGCTCCGGGAGAGCCAGCTCCGGGAGAGCCAGCTCCGGGAGAGCCAGCTCCGGGAGAGCCAGCTCCGGGAGAGCCAGCTCCGGGAGAGCCAGCTCCGGGAGAGCCAGCTCCGGGAGAGCCAGCTCCGGGAGAGCCAGCTCCGGGAGAGCCAGCTCCGGGAGAGCCAGCTCCGGGAGAGCCAGCTCCGGGAGAGCCAGCTCCGGGAGAGCCAGCTCCGGGAGAGCCAGCTCCGGGAGAGCCAGCTCCGGGAGAGCCAGCTCCGGGAGAGCCAGCTCCGGGAGAGCCAGCTCCGGGAGAGCCAGCTCCGGGAGAGCCAGCTCCGGGAGAGCCAGCTCCGGGAGAGCCAGCTCCGGGAGAGCCAGCTCCGGGAGAGCCAGCTCCGGGAGAGCCAGCTCCGGGAGAGCCAGCTCCGGGAGAGCCAGCTCAGGGAGAGCCAGCTCAGGGAGAGCCAGCTCAGGGAGAGCCAGCACCGGATATTAAGCCCAAAAAGAGCCGGACCAGAAAGAGCTAGCTCAACGAGAGCCAACCCAATGTGAGCCAGCCCAAGGGAAACAGCCCAACGGAGAACCAACGCAAAAGAGGCTCGGCCCATTGAGCCCTAGCCAAACAGAGGGCCGGCCCAATGAGAACCAGCCCAATGAAAGCCGGCACAAGGAGAACCAGCCCAAGGAAAGCCGGCACAAGGAGAGCCGGCACAAAGAGAGCCGGCCCAACAAAGCAAGTACAGCTGCCCTTCACAGTACATGAGTCATCTTGGTCATCTGGTTGTCGGTACTCGCCGCTTTGTTCGGGAACGAACATGGGTCCTCGTTCCGGACGTTAATAGGGACGTCAGTGTTGCATCGGCACCGGTCGGCGACGGGTGGCACCAGCACGGACACACAGTGGAACTGCAGCATTGGGGCCCCTGGTCGACACTTGTTGCGGTACAGTAGGAGTCTCGCGTGTAAGACCAGCGTGCTTTTCAATACACCATTGGTAATTGCTTGAATTGTCATGAATAGGTAGATTTGGGTGATTGTATTTTATAGTAAATATCGTTTAACTGACTTTTCCGAAGTTTTACAATCATGGATGTCAAGAAAAGCACAAAAAACAGTGTTTGTTTTTTAACCGGCGTCGAGCAGTTCTTCTTATGTTATTTTGTTTTTCGCGATCGCCGTCCGGCGATCGCGAATTTTTCTTTATAAAATTCAATTTTTCAGATTTTAACCAGAACTTTGAAATAATCATATTTTGGAGGATTTCAGAATGGATTGTGCTTTCAAGGGTGTACCGGTTATTAACAACAATATGCAAGCTTTGCATACTCACTGGCAATGTATAGCCACTGGGAATCCAGCAGGTGAGACCATCGATTCCTAATAAAAATGAACTGATACAATGGCTATTCTCTTTCCAGGTAGTAGTTTCCAAGTAAATTCTATCGATGGACATATTTTTCACTGTCCAACTGATCCGTAACGCAATCCTGACTCTCTGCTCTCAGCTCAAAGATGAAGCCGTAGCTCTTGTTGATGTCTTTGCTCCGCCTGATTTCATCCTGAATTCCCCCATACGCGCCTTTGACGGACAGATATAGGTGTATTTTTTTTTCTCTCATTAACATGTTTGAAAAATATTCTAGCTACTGTCAAAGAAAAGAGCTGAAATGTTATAAACTGGACTTGAACATGCATTAGTCAGGACTGTGTGTTTCACAATTCTTTTGTCATTCTTAAATTTCATCGAGTTTTCGGGTTAATAAGTTTTCACTAATAGTTAAATACATACATACATACATAATGTGTTGGTTTGCATGTTTGATAGTTTTTGTTCGTTGCCTTGGGAAATCTTGGGAATTTTATGGTTGCATGAATTATTTAATATGTTGTCATTTTCAAATATAATTAAATGGGGATCTCGCCAGTGGAAAAACGCCGCACAGTGTAGCCTTGTGCAAGGCCATCGTCGTTTATTTGTCCGAAATCCTCGCCGCGTGCTGCATGCACAGTGCAAGCACTATAACTGGATCCCACCGTTTAGATGACCTTGTTCCATTCGGAGATGAAATCTAATTTTTCCCCTTATTTTACGCTAGATTTCTAGCGCACGACCTCGCATGCGAGGGGCTTATATGTGGAGTGTTCAATCACACCTTGGTTAATCCCAACGTCATGCAGCTATAGGCCTACTCTGCATACTGTAACGTAGACCGTTTGCTGGGGTCGACACACACACACACACGCATACATGAGACACTACCACACTGAGGGCATACTTGTCATTCTATCCAATGGAGGACACTTTATGTGTGTGTGAATTACACCTATCATATTGAGGACACGAAACTAAAATGCTGGCTGTCCATTGGTTTCATATTGATGTGCATTCTAAAGTCATCATTGCGATTGCAAATTCCAAATAGTCAAGTATTCTGACGCATCCGTACATGTATGTGAACTGACGAAACACCCTGCTTAGCTTTGATGAAGCTTCATTTTGTTCCGACAAAAGTCTTTGATGTTCCTCCAGGTTCGTGTCTGCAGTGCCACAGGACAGGATGTTTCGATGTCTCGTTTGCCAGGAATCTTCTTCAGCAGAAAGAATTTCTGCAAACCCTTCGTAACGTCTCCCTTCTCCTCGGCAGTCCAGGGACGACGTTTCACTCGTCTCGAGTTGTTCAGAGATGCCAGACCTCCAGATGGAACACTGATAAGAGCCTGTCGAGAACCTAATGTCACATAGGAAACAAGTCGATATAAGACACAGATATTTATGCACTTTTACTTCAGACAGCCCGATAGCCAGAAAGACAAATAAACAAACAAATGGACAGACAGACAAAAAAAAATTAAAAGACAAACATACAGACACATAAAAGCCTAAACTTACTGTTTTCACCGATAGCCAGAAAGACAGATGAACAAACAAATGGACAGACAGACAAAAACAAAATTAAAAGACAAACATACAGACACATAAAAGCCTAAACTTACTGTTTTCACTGGGCACATCACAGGAATCGTCACTGCTGTCATCGCTGTCCTCGACACTGGTGAAGCTCTCTGCAAGTCACAAAGAGCAGTTTTTGTTAGATTAATGCACACATACCTGACAGTTGGTCAATCTCTGCTGGAGCGGATGGAAGGAAAGATGGGGGGAGGGGGAGGTGGAGGTGGAGGGGGGAGGAGGAGGGAGGGGGAGGGAAGACAACTAAGGTGGTTGCGATTGCAAATTCCAAATAGTCAAGTACTCTGACGCATCCGTACATGTATGTGAACTGACGAAACACCCTGCTTAGCTTTGATGAAGCTTCATTTTGTTCCGACAAAAGTCTTTGATGTTCCTCCAGGTTCGTGTCTGCAGTGCCACAGGACAGGATGTTTTTCGATGTCTCGTTTGCCAGGAATCTTCTTCAGCAGAAAGAATTTCTGCAAACCCCTTCGTAACGTCTCCCTTCTCCTCGGCAGTCCAGGGACGACGTTTCACTCGTCTCGAGTTGTTCAGAGATGCCAGACCTCCAGATGGAACACTGATAGGAGCCTGTCGAGAACCTAATGTCACATAGGGAAACAAGTCGATATAAGACACAGATATTTATGCACTTTTACTTCAGACAGCCCGATAGCCCGATAGCCAGAAAGACAGATGAACAAACAAATGGACAGACAGACAAAACAAAATTTAAAAGACAAACATACAGACACATAAAAGCCTAAACTTACTGTTTTCACTGGGCACATCACAGGAATCGTCACTGCTGTCATCGCTGTCCTCGACACTGGTGAAGCCTTCTGCAAGTCACAAAGAGCAGTTTTTGTTAGATTAATGCACACATACCTGACAGTTGGTCAATCTCTGCTGGAGCGGATGGAAGGAAAGATGGGGGGAGGGGGAGGTGGAGGGGGAGGAGGAGGGAGGGGGAGGGAAGACAACTAAGGTGGTGGTAATAGTAATACTATCTAATTATGCATTTTTAGAATGGTAAAGTCAAGTGGGTTTGTTGTCCTGCATGTAAAATCAGAAAAGTGGACTCAACTCTTGTCAATTTTCTGTGGTCTGTTTCTTTCTGTCTATTTTTCTTTCTTTCTCTTTCTTGTTCTGTAATGCAGGAGCAATAGCAAAAGAAATGCACAAAAACACATATACCATTTGTTATCATATACATGTATTGTGAACTGATAACAAAATGTTATTTCTTGCATTTCTTGCTGTTGAAGATGTATTAGTGAATAGTAATAACTAGTACTTTTCAACAAAAGCAATCATTAATGTCTTTCTTTTGCTGTTGAGTAAATAATTTAAAACGACTTTGTCCTTACCACCAGTGACATGCAGTTCATCCAGGGATTTGCCCTGCTGGGAAGGCAAGTTGCCCCTCTCCAAGCTGAGAAAAAGCCGAGAAAGTTTGGTGACCCTCTGCACAGTATCTGGCAACTGGTAGTATTCACGATGGACAAGCAAATCATGACCCATGAAGTTTGCAAGTGTTTCAAGTTGATGTTCCTTCAAGGCAAGAATTTGAGAAGCGGTTGCCACGTGCTTACAAAGTTTTGTAGACCGGATGCTGGCAGCATTGTCAAGGCACGCCATGTCTGCGTACACTCTCATACAGTCACATCCTCTTATATGACCTGTACCTCCATAAGAACATTGTGCAAACAAGTAGGTGTTGTCGTGGGCGACTCCAGCTTCATTTCTCCTTGCAATCAGAGCACTCAACCACGCCACCGCCTCATTGCTGAGAAGCACAGGAACAGTTTGACCCCTCTTGCCAACTATTTCAACAACTCTGAACATCTTGCACAGATGCCGTTCAAGATCAGTCAGCAGGCATTCCCCGTTGACACTAGCTGTTGTGTGCTTCTGAAAGTTTTCTAGTTTCATCTTTGATAGCTCCCCCTGCCTTCTGCGGTTGAACATAATAAGATGGCACAGTGCGACTTTATTCAATCTATTCCAAGCTGGTCCGATTTGTTCGCCCCGAGCATCTTGGACAAGTTCCACTTCCCTGTTGCCAGCTTCATGGAGGAACGCCGACATTTTTACAACATCAGCATTTGTCGGCATAATTTTAGGTTTGTTGCGCTTTTCTTGGTACAGTGTTCTGTGTGCATGGGTGGATACACGGTCTCGCCAGGTCAGTTCGCACAACTGCAGAAATTCTTCAGCGTGTTGCGCTTTTTGCTTTTGGCCAGACTCTAGAGCATTTCCTTATAGTATGAGTGCACACTTCTTGATGGAATGTCCAACCTTTAAGGCTAGAGACGGAACACCATACAACTGCTTGTCTTCATTGAAGCCAGCTACATCATGAACAGCCTTGATGATATCATTCACATAGTGGGGGTGCACAAATAATTCAAGTGATGCATTTGGCTGGTGTGTACTCTTGCGGAGTTGTATGACAAGACGACCCAATTCCCGTATCTTGTTTCGGATGTAGCCATGTTGATCTACATCGTGCCCGAGTTTCACGTATTCTCGCTTTTATTTTTGTATTTCGTGCCCACAAAATCATTTCGTGCCCACGAAATGATTTCGTGCGCTCTAAACAAATATTTTCCTGAGCTCGAAATAATTTTGTGCGCTCGAAATACTTTATTTTTTGTGCGCTTGAAATAATTTTGTGCGCTCAAAATAACGTTGTGCAATTGTTAGGAATCGGTTAAGTAAATATGACATTGTGTCAGCACTAGGCAGGTAGTCGGCTAGTCTTGCTCCAAGACCGAGTTGTTCATTTGTTTTGGGCACGCCATCCATCTATGACATGCAGTTCATCAATCATCAATACTCCGAAAACAGGCTTATTGAGGGCTTCCTTGATTATCACGAGATTTGTTTCACAGCACGGTCTAGACGCAAGGGTACCGTGAACCCACAAATTGTTCAGGGCATTCCATTTGTATTCGTCATATGTCCCTTTAGGGGCTCCGCACTTACCTTTGGTGAAGGACATTATTACGGCAGGATACCATGATGAATGTGGAGGCCACAGTGCGATTACGTTCTCCCCTTCATGATGCTGGTGATTTTTCAAGGTTCCATCAAGACGACTACTCCGTTTCATGTTTGTTATGGTAGTTCTGTCAGCCACACCTAGACTAGCTAGCTGTAACAAGACAACAATACAACAACAATATACCATCAAACTGATAATACAAGTAAATATTAATAATTATGTGGCTACTTATTTGCTTTATTATTTATAAAATAACTACAATTAACTATTTCTTGTTCGCACGGTGCTCAACAACTCATGCTTGGGTTGGCAAAATAAAGCAGTTAAATTTGGTTCTAACTTCTATATTATTCTGAAATTAGGCATATTCACTTCCCACATCATCCTAAGACTAGAGTGAGAGAGGCCATGACTACAAATCATAGAGTGAGCTACATTCATAGCGAGTAACATGCAAGCTTCCAAATATACAATCGCTCTACTTACCGTCTATCCACGAATTTTTTCAAGCTCCATGGTACACCTAGCTAGCTGCAAATGACCACGTCTTCGCATAAACTACAATATGCCTCACTACACTCAGTCCAAAACAATGTTATAATAGTTAAGACATGTCTAGACTAGTAAATATTTATACTTCGTTGTCACACGCGCCACTCATGGAAACCAACGGAGGGCGCTATGCCATTCAGGGTAATACTGTTTGTTGTTTTTTGGACGGGGTAACAAATGTGCATACCCCCCCCACGTCAGGTATTATGCGTGAACCGAGGACTCCTCCCAAACGCTTTGATATTTAACCAACAGTCAAAAATGGCCACGAAAGTCCCATTTCTCACAATATTTCATACCGAGGACGCGCTCGGTTTGCAAGGTGTCCTCAGTATGTGAGTGTGTACTTACATAAAAGCCCTCCATTTGCGGTATTGACATGTACACAGGAAGGAGACTCAAGACAGGTATTCACTGGTTTCAGTGGTTTATTGGCTGTTTATTATAACTACTTCTGTGGTAGAACACTGACATGAAGTTTACCGTTACAACGCGGCACTGAAATTGGTCCGGTGCATGTGCCATCCGGAACGGGTTGCCTAGGCGTACTGGCAGGGCTCCACTGAGCAGTTCCACCGTGAAATCGCTCTGGTGCCCTTCATCGGCCAACTGGCACAGACACTGCACAGCCCCCTTCAAGGACCTTTTTTGTCCCCAAACTGGACAGCGGGCATCTGCCGTTGCACACACATGATACCCGGACCGAAAGGTGCGCAACGCCAACACAACACAACAACAACAAAATTAGTCAAAGTTCGTCTAGGAGGTTGGAGGTGGCCGGCGCTGGAACTCGGTCTGCCTAAACAGCAGCTCCCAGAACTCCTGTGGGACTCCTGTCCCAGAACTCCTGTCGTCAGGGTAGCGTGGGGGTGGGGGCGCACCAGGGGGCAGCAGTCCTCCCAGGGAGGGCTGGCCTGCCACAGACGCGTCCACAAAGTACTGGCCGTACTGCTGCCCCTCGTACGTCTGCAGGAGTCGCCCCGGGACCTTGTATGAGTGGACCAAGCATGTCCGCAGATTGCTCAAGATTGTATGAGGAATGTCATGCAGATAGATGTTGAATAGCATCAGCGCTAGGGGAGAGGAGGATGAAACAAAGAATTAAGTGTGGGGAGGGTAAAACTGGACATTGGATGAAGGATGGAACAAGGAATTATGTTCGGGAGTGTGGGGAGTGTTAAGATGGGAGATAGGATAGGAGGATGGAACAAAGAATTAAATATGAGGAGGCCAAAGATTGGGAGAGGGAAATAGAACAAAGAATTAAGTATGGGAAGGGTAAAGAGGAGAGTTGGAATCAAGAATTAAGCGTGGAAATGGTTGAAGATGGGAGATTCCCCTCTCCCAATAAGTCGATTATATCTAGGTCTGATGATCTAAAAATGCAAGAGAGAAAGCAGACTTGCTAGAAAAGAAAGATTGGGACACAGGGCGCTTGTCCTTTGCAAGGGTTTTTGCAAGCACAAGGGTGTAGTTTCCAAGATTCTATTATACATTGTATACATATTTTGACCTTTGCCGTTCTAACCTTTGTTAGAAAATCTGGCGTAGAATTTACTTGGATAAACGAAACAGAATCCCCGTGAATAGTGTCAATAAGGCAAATCGAGTGGTGCGATATTGACTGTCACATGACTGTGAAAATGGTACATGTACATTTCACCAGATAGTTTGAGTATTAAAACTAGGTTTTAAATAATTGTGAACAATATCTTAGAATGTTGACTGTTCATCGCCGCTATAGGCATCATCATGATCAAGTTTCCACCCATGCCGTGCAAGCGTAAAACCTCACCAGCACACGGCGCAACCTCTGCCAATGGCTCCGACTCTGCATATTTTGTTATTTCCAGAACAATATATTATCATTTCTGTTCTTCTGTGGCTCTAGTGTGTTAGCATCAAGTTCACTTGCAGAACACTTGATCATAATGGTGTCTCATCTGCTTCACCAATCTCTGCAACTCATGCCCACAATTTTTTCATTTTGCATGACACCTTGTGGCTGCTTTTGATGCGCGTTTCTTAAAAGGGTATTAAATGGGTTCACATTTTCTGCCCGACATTGGAATGTTATACAGCTACACAAGGCTGACCTGGCACTCTAAGCAGCGCTGAGTAGTCGCAAAGTGACTGTTTGTATTTGTTGAAATCACTAGTCGCGAAGAGACTGTATTTATTGAGATGACTAGTCGTGAAGTGAATGTTTGTATTTATTGACAGTATTGAGTGTTTATGGTGAATAAAAGAGTAGCACTCATAAATAAAACGTAGCTTTATATTATTGTGTAATGGATGGTAAATTTATTTTGATAATAAACCTAAATATTTATTTAGGTTAACTTTACGTATGTATACAACTGTGCAAAAAAGTAATGGTAATTTGTTTTAATAAACTTGACTGATCACTTCACTGGTGGCACAAATTTGGTCAGTGTGACCATATTATACAGTAACACAAAGTGTCCTATTACAAAGCAAGGTGTCATTGTGGTAATCCCAATTCATTTAACAAAATTAAACACAAAGAATGAAACCATGAAGTACTGGTATATTACAATTTATTTATCATTGCAACATGTAATCAAATGTAAACATTTGTTCATGTTTTTCATATGCACACATATTCCAAGTTCCCAATGCATAGGCCCTTAGTCACAGACAAAGTCCCCAAAGTCACAAACTCCTGTTTTCACCGACAACGTCCCAAAGTCACATACAAACACACTACAAGTTTATGGCTGGGTCTTGCCACGGTACACTGCCAGCCGGGGCTGTTGAAGTAGTTCCTTAGGTACGCCCTCCTTCTTTCCCTCCACCGTTGGTCTTGTGCCACGACCTGCTGCCTCAACCTCCTGCCTGCATCCCGCCAGGCTCCCGGCACAAGCCTATGCTGGTTGTCCTCCCCGTCCAGGTCTGCGTTCTGCAAGTTTGGGTAGCATTCCCTCATGACATTGTGCAGAGTGAGACAAGCCTTGACTATCTTGGTGCCCTTGATTGGGGATGTGCCAAGGGTGGTAAGGAGGCATCTGAAGAGGTTGGCCAGGATACTAAATGCATTCTCCACGACCCTGCAAGCCACGAAAATGTTTAGAAATTCAATTTTTTTTAATAATACAAACATGCATCTAAGAATGCATGTAACCCGTAGTAACCCACTACGCCAACCTGATATTTCCGGCCTCGCTCGCTGTGAACTGGTGGCCGACAGATATTGCCAGCCTTGCTAGTGACATGTTTACCGTCATCTATTTTAAATTGCGAGAAAAATGTGCACGATACACGTACACCAACTCTTCGATGCGAATTTAAACCTTGATTAATGGAGTTGAAATTTGAAATAAGTCAACATCTGCCACTAATACGTTTCAAAAAACTTTTTACGACTCTTTGCTGAATATCATGACGATTTACTGTGTGCTAAAAAAAACTCATCGTATTGTACTAAAAATACACCTATGACACGTTGTACTTTTGTGTTTTGTGATATGATTCATAGGACATGATACAGCTGCAACCCATAATAGAGATGCATAAGTTACGACGAGTTTCATGAAAATCCAAACGAACTCTGGGCCTTCCAGCCCCTGCGGGGTAGCTGAGGGGGCCAATTGTCTAAATCTGTGCATCTGTGAACAGGAGAGTGCGTCGGCAATATTATTCTGAATGCCTGGAATGTGGCTGGCTCTGAAATTGATGTTGTTGCGGAGGCATTGAAGCACGAAAAATCGGACTAGTTTCATGATTTTGATACATTTGGACGACTGCTTTTTAATGATGGACACCACCGCTGCATTGTCTGACCGTATTAGGACTCGTTTGCCAGAGAGAGTCTTCCCCCACAGGGTGAGAGCTACTACCACAGGAACAAATTTGAGCCAGGCAATGGATGGCTTGTCGTCGCGGATACGTTGAGGCCATGTCCCCTTAAACCACCTGCCTTGAAAGAAACCCCGAAGCCCGTTCCCCCACTAGCATCGGTAAAGAGCTGAAGGTCTAAATCTAGCAACCAATACTGATCCGGTATCATTGTTCTGCCATTAAAGTTTTGAAGGAAAACCTGCCACATTAGCAGGTCTTCTTTCGCACCCTGGGGGAGTCTGACTTTGTGCCAATGCCGTTTCGCGCCTTTGGTGGCATCGAGGTACTGCCCGACACACAAAGGATAGCGATCCAATGAGTGATTGGAGAGACGTTAGGGTTAGGATTAGCTTGGGTGCTTTAAGTGCGTCTTGTAGTTTAGTGTCAATGGACCTCAGTTTATCCGCAGGTATTGTTACTGTTTGGGAAACAGAATCAATCTGTAATCCCAGGAATATTAGCTTTGTGGTAGGGAGGATTGTTTTTTCTTCCGCGAGAGGAACCCCAAATTCCTTACATAATGTGAAAAACCAAGTTAGGATGCTGTGGCATGATGAGGGACCGCCTGAAGCCGGTCCCCCAACCATTAAAAAATCGTCCACATAGTGGCATACATGGCCTGGTCCGACCCGCTTGTCCACCGCCCACTCAAGGAATGTAGATAGGCTAGGGCACATGCAACCCCCATGGGCAATGTCTTGTCAATGTAAATGTTATCCCTGACCTTTATGCCTAGTAAACAGAAATCGTCCGGGTGGATTGGTAAAAGACGGAATGCCGATTTTATATCCGCTTTTGCCATGAGGGCACCTTCCCCAGATCTAATGACTAAGCTAACTGCGTCGTCGAAGTTGGAGTACTGTACTGAACAAAGTCGTCTGTCGATTCCATCATTTACCTAGTCCGATTCAGGGTAGGAGAAGTTTTGGGAATGAGCCCTATGGGGGAGATTCAAAGGTTTTCAATGGGGGTCGTCTTGAATGGGCCTGCCATGCGCCCTAGTTGGACTTCTTTTTCTAGTTTTTCTAAGGCTAGAATTGGGTGAGTGGGGGCCATCATAGCCTAGCTTGAAACCACATGTAAAGCCTGTACGAAGCAATGTAGCCGCCTTAGTGTTTGGGTAGGTATCGAGCCAGGGTAACAGTTGCTCTAGCATAATGGGTGAGTGTGCGATGCAGCATACACAGTTTGTGGCGGAATTGCAGAGGGGGGAAAGGTTGGGGTGACCTTTACTGGCGGTTGGTAGTGTTTTTGTTTGAGGCTGGTTTGCATGCAGAGGCACCGTGGCCGGGGGAGTTGCATGTGAGGCATCTGTGGGATATGCGCATTGGGCCCTGGAGCAGCCGGTGGCCCGATTGAATGGGTAGCAGTATTGTGCATTCCTTGTGGGTTGGCGGGAAGGCGAGCGAAAAGAACTAACAAAGTGTTTGGGTCCAAAGGAAGGAGCCCCTCTTGACCCCCCATGCTTGTGTATGTAAACCCTGGCGTAGTTACATAAAGGGCCCACAGTTCCCTGTCGATTACAGACCAGGATCTGTTTGGGTGGATCTGTTGCCTCATTCTGAATTGCCGGTCCTATTCCAGCCAGCCGCGGTTAGGGAAGCAGGCAGCCGCCATGCGGATGACATGCATGTACTTTAGGAGCTCCTGGGATCACCCAGGGTGGGCCGACAAGAAAACAGACGCAAAGATTAGAAACGTGTCGGTCCATGACAAGATGGAAGTGATTTGGATTTTTTTCTTTGCGTCTTTGATGCACAATTGACTGGATTTATCCAAGGTAAAAGTGAGGTCGGGGGTCGGGTTGGTAGGACCACGGCGGGTAAGCAAAGTGTCTAGCTCTATAAACTCACTTTTTATTATCTTTTCCCTTTTTCTTTACCTATGGGGACACGCTCCCTAGCGGCTCGCAAATGGAAATCAGGACCCCCTCCCCCCTTCCAAGCTAGTGGGATTAAAGCATGAAGTGGCTTGGTCAAGGGAGCTGGAGGGAATGGGGGTAATGCCTTGGGGCTGGGAGCTCCCACCATGTGAGTAAGTGGGTAAATACTCACCCGCAGTGGATGGGCAAGGCTGATTCGAGATGGATTGTGGAAGTTGGCTTGCTGACCTGGGCCAGGGAGCTGACGGGAGCAGGCCTCAGGGTCCTTGAAAATCTGTGGCATTAAATGGGAATGCGGCAGCATGGGCACTTGTGTAGACTGGCAGTGGGTAGTGGCACCCGTAGGGTGTCGAGGGCCCGGCAAAAGTGGCCTCATAAGCCCCAGAAGTGAGGGGCCCGGCCGGCTGACCGCCGTTGGCTGGTAGAGGGATCAAAGCCGCTGGTCGCGCGGTGGCGGTACTAGTCCCGGAGGCTGTGTTAGCAGCGCACCGGCGGCTGTCCGTGTCATGACTGTGCAAGTTTGCTTCCGGGTTGACCAAAGCTCCTGGCATAAAAACGGGGTGGCCTGGACGTTCCTGTGTTGCTGAGGAATTCTGTCCAGGGCCCGGGCAGGGGGAGGCATGGGTAGCGTTGCTGGAAGACGTGGCGTCGGCCGCGCGAGCGACCGAGTAGTTCGGTCTATTCGTGTTGACGGCGACTGAAGTGGCAGGCGCCAGAGGGCGCTGTTCTGTTTCCACGGAGCTGGAGCTCGAGCCAGAAGGCGCTGCGGTTGTTGTGCAGGGCTGCGCTTGTGGATTCAGCAGTGCCTGTATGGCCCGAGATTGCGCCCGAGTTTGCCTAATTGGCGAGCGGTCGTCACGTCTTCTGGAGCTCACCTGGTGCTTACGCTTTCGGCCTCTCCCCCTCATAGTTGTGAAGTAGCAGAAATGGTAAATAACCCACAAAATTTGAATGCTGAAAGTTATTCGTTTTTTCTGACGTTGGAAACGCTCGGCGAGAAAGCAGAAGAGTGATTAGAGCCCGCGAAATCTCCAACGAGTGGGATGCACCGAGGCCCCTGATTGGCTGCCGAGGAAGTTATATCCGGACACCCACCACTCACGGCGCAGGACGTATAGTTTACAACTTAGGGAGGGTGCAACAGCCGTTCTCCCCCTCCCCCTCCCCCCCCCCCCCCCCTGGGCCAAAGGGGGTTGCCCGGAGACAAGCACCGGGAAACCGTATTTTGAATACACCGCAGGGATACACTTCTGAAGAATGCACAATCTTGTTTCTGAAGCACTATACAATTTGCTGCTTTCTTACCTTTGTATGTCAATTAGAATGTGTTGCAGCCAATCTTTGCTTAGCCTTTATAACACTTAAAGGCCAGGCAGTCCGTGTACATGGAGATCTGTGAACAAAAATGAAAAAAATAATACAAGAGAGAGCATTCAGTACATGTACAGTGTGTAACAAGTTGTAAAAAATACCAAAGAGGTACATGTACATGTAATATGTAAATGCACATAAGGAACCTTGAGTAATTTAGATTTAACTTTAAAAAGTAGACCAGGCATTTCATGTACATCAACATAGGAGGAACATTCTGATCACAAACCCAAGCTCGTTAGCCTGAAATTTTGAAAATTTGCAGATTGGTATTAAAGAATGCGTCGAAAACTGCGTCGAAGAATGCAGCAGATTTTTTTAAATGCAAAGAATTTGAAGAATGCAATAAAAATTTCACAGAAGAATGCGAAAAAGAATACGCCGAAGAATACAAAAAATAATTCAAAGAAGAATTCAATGAAATAAGAAAACAAAATTGCAATAATTTGAAGAATGCAAAGAATGTCGAGATTGTGTCAAAGAATGCGCCCAATGTGCAGATTTTGAAAAATGTGAAGAATGTGTCCTAGAATATGTCCAAGAATGCGTCAAAGAATGCGTCAAAGAATGCAATAATGCAAACAAGAATATGAAGAATTACAATTCAAAAATTTACAGAAGTTAACAGAATTTAAAAAATGCACATAATTTGAAGAATGCATCGAAGAATGCGTCAAAGAATGCGTCAATGAAATAACAAAATATGCATAAAAAATGCAGGGAAGAATGCGAAATATCCTACAAATTCGCTGAGAATTTGAAGAAAAGAATGCACCAATGAAAGCACTAAGAATGTATTCAAGAATGCGTCGATTAATGCGCCAACAAATTTGCCAAAGAGTACAAAGAATTCGAAATATTTTAAGAATTTTAGGAAATTTTAAGAAAACAATTGAAGAATGTAAAGGAGAATTAAAAGAATACTAATTAGAATATAAAAAAGAACGCAAAGAATACGAATAAGAATGAAAAATAAAAGTGTAAAAAAGGATAGTACAGCGGATAAGCTCTCATATTATGAAAATTGTGCACTTTTTGAGAAAAGCATGAAATTTCTAGCATAGTTAGTATACCATAAGGTTTATTTTTAGATGTGGAGGGAAGTCAGATTTGACCTCTGAGGACCGTCAGAGGTCAAATCCAAGATTGCGCCAGTCCACCAGGTCTAATGTACAAACACGCGCTTCATTTTTGAGCCAAACAGTGTAGAAAAACATTTACGGTGCCATTTTCAACTAAATTGGGGATGCCAATTTATTTGGTGATACTTTTGAAATTGCCAGAACTCAAGGATATGCATTTAGGTCAAGGTCCAGGCCCGTACGCAAGGGGGGTGCGACGGGTGCGTACGCACCCCCCCCCCCAATTACTAAAAGGTTCACATTTTCCGGATAAATAATAGTATTTTGATGTAGAAATAACTGCACTGCAGGCACACGAAACATTTTGGTCCCATTTTTGGTCCCATCAGTACAAATTCGCCCCCCAAATTACCAAAAGGTCCAAATTTTCCGGGGTAAATAATGGTATTTTGATGTAAAAATAACGATACTGGCCACACAATTTTTGGTTTCATTTTTGGTCGCATCAGTACAAATTCGCACCCCCCCCCCCCCCCCCCCCATACAAAAATCCTGCGTACGGGCCTGAGGTCAGGGTCAAAGTACGTCAACAAAGTGACATTTTGAGAAACTTCGCCTCAATTTTGACACTTTCAGATTAATAATTAAAACAAATAAACAGAATAAACTGATAGGGTGGAAGATGTACTGTGCCCACCAAAGTTGCGTCTTGGACTGTTTACAATAGGAGCTGTTGGCAACATAGACTACAATCCAAGCTCAGCAACTGCAAAAGATTCCTTCCACGGCACCGGAATCTCGCTTATGCAGCATCCGTCAAACACACATGGTGAAACTGACTGTAGTGCACCAAGTCAGTGATACCTCTGCCTTCAGCCTACACAATTGTGCCACCAGCTGCCCTCAAGACAACGGACTTCAGTGCGCCAGCTGTACAAGGTCCCATGAGACCTTCCAACCTGGCTGCTGCAGCTACTACGGAAGATGAGTATGTATGGCTCAGAAAAGTCATGATGGCTGTTGAAAGGTCTACCATAGATAGCTAAATATCGTGGTCTGCCCACCACGCTGACACACAATGCACAGAGCTGTCGTCCCACCTGCAGCAATCAACGCAATCACACCTCCGTTTCTTTGTCATCGTCAAGGCTGCAGTTCGGCACTTGAACCCTGGTCAGATTCCTGTCCTTGCTGCTGACCAACCACTGCATGCTCTTGCAATAGAAGTCTAGTGGACCTGGCCAGCCACTCACGGAGAGGATCAATACTTGTATGTGATCATGTTCGGTGGTCTAGAAATCGAGATGGCCACGTTGAAGTTGCTGGGAGACTGGTTGGAAGACAGTGGTTTGACGAACGACCTGGTACAGGCCGACATTGCAAGTTCCAGAACAGCAAATTCATTTATACATGCCAGCAATGTCACCAAGAACTGCCAAGCACAACAGGTCACAGCTACACGCCTTTATACACTCCTCCAACAAGCTTACAGTAATGACTGCACACTGATACTGATGCCATGCAACCAGATAGTCCACCTTTTGAGGAGTGGTGCATACGGCGAGCAAAGGCCAGTGTTCACTTTGACTACTGACTTCAGACCCTGTCATTGGAGCTTCTCTTGCTGAGGTACATCAGGTCACTTCGTGAAGGTAACTTCAAGCTGTACGTGGAATCCCTGACGCATATTATGCCTTGGATATTCGCCCTAGATCACACGCACTACTCCAGGTGGCTTCCCGTACACATCTGCGACTTGACGACTCTCGCTGAAAAACACCCAGATGTCCTAGCAGAATTAAAGTCTGGAAATTTCGAGGTGCACAAAACCAGCAACAAATTTTCTGCCATGGCACTTGACCAGTGCCATGAGCAAAACAATGCAATGGTGGGGCTATTGAACTGACTTGCAATCCAGGAGCACTCAGACGCTGGATGTTAGCAGGCCCAGAAATTGCCAGGATCACTACCGAGTTTGAAGAACAGGCCATAAAACAAAAGGATGGTGCTGGTGACACTGGACACCATCACCATGACCAGCAACCTGGAGTACAAGCAGCATTCCTGAGGGATGTGACAGTGCAGGAAGATATGGGAAATCCATTGCTAGAACACAGCCAAGACCTACTAGTCATTGACACCAGCGACATTATGGACACCCAAGTGGCTGAAACGGTGAGAAGGATCGAAACCCTTGGTGAGGAGCAGTACACGAAGTTTGTGACAGAAAGGCTTGAGCAGTGTACAGTAGGCCACCCGTCAAGATTGTGTCAAAGCAGAAGGCACAGCTCGCAGCACTGAAGAGTGACCTTGGTCTCTTTTCGAGGTTGTACATCTCCTGTCAGACACGGGATGGAGACATGGATAATTTCTTCTCCCATGAAAACCAGGCAGCCCTGCAGCTTTGTCAACTGGAGGAAAAATGCGGATTGGGGTTAAAGCAGATCTACTTCGCTGCCTGGAATCAGATCTGATCAAAAGCAATAGTGCGCCTCTGGCTGATGCAACTATTCTCGATGGTGCAGCTGTGGTTCAAATGCTAAACCCTGGAACATCAAGAACTTTTCAAGAGTACGGGAAAAAGTTTTTGCACTATACATCTCTGCTCAACTCGAGAAAAGCATCCGCATCGACCTTGTCTGTGATGTATACATACCTGCCAGCCTGAAAGCCTTAACAAGACAAAAAAGAGGAAGGGCACAAGGAAAAGGGTTGCTCCTTCTACTGTGCTGCCAAAAAACTGGAAGGACTTCCTTCGAGTCAATGAGAACAAAACGGAATTGTTTGCTTTCCTGTCACGCCAAGCTGTTCATCTTCCTCTAGCACAGGGCAAGGAACTGTATGCAACAGATGGAAGTGGAGTACTCTGCTCTCCTGCCGAGTTGTACTTGGCTCGCCTTGCCCCATGTACGCAAGAAGAGGCTGACACTCATCTACTTCTGCATGTGGCAGATGCTGTGCAAAAGGGTTGTAAGAAGGTAACCATACGTACCGTTGATACTGATGTGGTGGTACTGACTGTGGCGTCTTTCAGCAAGACAGCTCCTGATGAACTGTGAGTTGCCTTTGGTGTCGGTTCAAGCTTTCGGTACATAGCTGTTCACGAAATGGTTGCCACAATGAATCCAACACAGTGTCTGAATCTCCCAGTCTTTCACGCCTTTACATGGTGTGACACTGTATCTGCATTCGCTGGCAGAGGAAAGAAGACTGCCTGGGAAACTTGGAAGTCATTCCCGGAGGTGAATGATGCTTTTAGTGAACTACATGTACTATGCATGCCAAGTGAGGTCAGTGAAGGATCAATGTTACTGCTAGAGCGATTTGTGGTGCTGATGTACGACCGAACCAGTGAGAGCATGGACGTGAATGATGCCAGGAAACAGCTCTTCACACAAACGTCTAGAACTCTAGAGAACATTCCTCCAACCCAGGCAGTAAGTACTCAAGCAGCACACCAAGCGCACTTGCTACCAGGCCAACTGTTGGAACCAGGCATTGGCCAAGGATTCAGAGATCAGTGCCAGAGCCATCTGACTGGGGTTGGACCAAGGAAACAACTGGGTGGCAGCTTTTTTGGACCACTCTCCCCGAGGCATCAAGATCGTGCCATGAATTGATACACTGTAGCTGCAAGAAAGGGTGCACTGGATGCTGCAAGTGTGCCAAAGCTGCACCCAAATGCACTGCACTGTGCATCTGTTCTGGAGACTGTTAGATTTTGGGCTGGATAGTCACCAGTGCAGTAATTTTATACATGGGTCTATTATGTTTATTGTATAAAATTATTATTCCTTAAGTGTCCAAATGGAGGCGAAGTTTTAACAACATTTCACTTTTTTGACGTAATTTGACCTTGACCTTCGCCTAAATGCATATTCTTGAGTTCTGGCGATCTCAAAAATATCACCAAATGAATTGGCATCCCCAAATTAATCTGAAATGGCACCTTAAATGTTTGTCCACACTGTTTGGTTCCCAAATTAAGCGCGTTTGAACATTAGACCCGGTGCAGACTGGCGGCCATTTTGAATTTGACCTCTAACGGTCATCAGAGGTCAAATCTGACTTCCCTCCCCATCTGAAAATAAACCGGTAAAAACTAACTATGCTGGAAATTTCATGCTTTTCTCAAAAAGTGCACAATTTTTGTGCTTAGCCGCTGCACTAATATGAAAAATGCGGGGAAAAAAAGAATTAAAATAAGAATGCAAAGAATATGCAAAAAAATGCATCCAGAAATGCAAAGAATGCGTGTATAATTGCATCGAATAACGTGTCAAAGATTGTGTCGAGAAATGCATTGGAGACGTCAAAGATTGTGTCAAAGAATATCTCGAAGAATACGAAAAAAACGAAAAAGTATAGAAATTCATTTTTTTTTAATAATACAAACATGCATCTAAGAATGCGTCGAAGAATGCATCTAAAAATGGGTCTAAGATTACATCTAAGAATTTGTCAAAGAATAATTAAAAAAATTTGCTGACAATTTGCGAAGAATGCGTAAAAGAATGTGTCAAAGAATACCTTAAAGAATATAAAAAATACTAATGTGAGGAGGCCTTCTTAGCTGTTATTGTTATTGTTATTGTTATTGTAAAAGGCGCCATGTTATTGTTCAATCCGCTAAACGGTGGCGCCCCTTATTTTAACATAATGTTCATGTAAAAGTTTGATGACCCAATGTCATCCTCAATTTCTCAATCATTAAATATTCCAGATTATGTAGGTCGCAAAGATGCCACAGAAACGCTAGGCAGGAGGGGTATGGGACACAAACACACATCGCTGGGCCAAGCTGCACTCATTTACACACAGAAAATACATAAGAATGTGTCGCAGGGAAACTTCCGCAGAAAAAGAATGCATCAAAGAATGCGTCGCAGGGAAACGAGAAAGAATGCCAAGAATAGGAAAAATTCCCAAAAGAATGCAAAGAATGCAAATAAAAATGCAAATAACAATTGGAATAAGAATGCGAAGAACTCCAAAAGTGTGAAAAAAAATATGGAAAATGCGAAAAGCGAATTTGAAGAATGCAAAGAATGAAAATAATTTAAATAAGAATGCGAAGAAAACGCAAAAAAATGCATTGAAGAATGCATCGAAGATCGCATCGTAGAATGCGTCAAAGAATGTGTCAAAGAATACATCAAAGAATACCTCGAAAAAATAAGAAAAATACTACAGTTCAACAAATTTAATCTTAACATGCACCGAATAATGCACCTAAGATTGCTTAAAAGAATACATGTACGTCAACAAATATAAATTTGAAGAATTTGCAGAAACAATTGAAAAACTCTGAAACGAATTCGCAAAATTGTAAGGGATTCACAAAATTCAAAGAAAAAAGCATCTTAGAATAAGAATGCGTCGCAATGAAACTTCCGCAAAATGAGAATGCGTCAAAGAATAATAATGCGTCAATAAATGCGTCTAAGTATAAGGATGCGTCAAATAATGCGTTGAAGAATAAGAATGCGTCGCAGGGAAACCTCCGCGGGATAAGAATGCGTCGCAGGGAAACCTCCGCGGGATAAGAATGTGTCGCAGGTAAACCCGCAAAGAATACTAAGATTGTGAATAAGAATGCAAATAAAAATTTGAATAAGAAAGTAAAGAACTCCCAAGTGTTAAAAAGTATACGAAAAATGCTAAACAGAATTTGAAGAATGTCAAGAATAGAGGAGTTTTTTTTTAAACACGAAGAAAGGGTGGGGGGCAAATAATGCATCTATAAATGCGTCGAAAAATACGTCAAAGAATAATTCAAACAATTAGCCCCCCAAAAATACGAAAATTTAAGACGAATTTGCAAAATTCACAAAATTCAAAGAATTTGAAGAATTTCGAAGAATGCAAAGAATATATCAAAGAATGCGACAAAGAATGCAAATAATTTGCAAACAAATTTGCAAAAGAATTTGCAGAAGTACTTGCAGAAGAATTTGCAGAAGAATTTGCAAAATTCACAGAATGCGTCAATGAATGCGTCAACAAATTCACAGATGTAAAGAATTTTAAGAAAGTTTTGAAGAATGCAAAGAAAAATTCAAAGAATTATAAACAGAATGCAAAGAAGAATGCAAAGAACGTAAAAATTACAAAGAATGCAAATAAAAATGCAAATAAAAATTGTAATAAGAATGCGAAGAACTCAACATTTTTTAAAAAGAATATGGAAAATCCGAAAAAGAATTTGAAGTATGAAAAGAATGGGAATAATTTAAATACGAATGCGAAGAATACGCCAACAATGCATCGAAGAATGCATCAAAGAATGTGTCAAAGAATGTGTCAAAGAATGCGTCAAAGAATACCTCGAAAAAAGAAAAAAATACTAAGAATTTGAAAAATTGAAGTTAAACATGTACCTAATAATGCACCTAAGAATACGTCAAAGAATACGTCAACAAATATAAATTCAAAGAATTTACAGAAACATTTATAAAATTCTCAAACGAATTCGCCAAATTTTAAGAATTCACAAAATTCAATGAAGAATGTGTCAAGAATGCTTCGAAGAATAAGAATGCATTGCAGGGAAACTTCTGCAGAATAAGAATGCGTCAAAGAACGCGTCGAAGAATAAGAATGCGTTGAAGAATGCGTCAAAAAATAAGAATGCGTCGCAGGGAAACCACTGCAAAATAAGAATGCGTCAAAGAATGCGTCAAAGAATAAGAATGCGTCGCAGGGAAACCTCTGCAGAATAAGAATGCGTCAAAGAATGCGTCAAAGAATAAGAATGCGTTACAGGGAAACCTTAGCGGGATAAGAATGCGTCGCAGGGAAACCCGCAAAGAATACTAAGATTGCAAAGACGAATGCAACAAAAAATTTGAATAAGAATGTGAAGAACTCAAAAGGGTAAAAAGTATACCAAAAAAGCTAAACAGATTTTGAAGAACGCCAAGAATAGAATAAATTCAAAAAAGAATGCGAAGAATAGGCATCTAAAGCGGTGGTCACATCTTACGGTCATAAACGTAATTGAACGTAGTTTATTTGACCGTAGTAGACCGTAGTTACTACGGTCCACACTACGGTCAAGGTCAATTAGGGTTAACTACGGTCCACACTACGGTCAACTAGGGTTAACTACGTATATACTAGGCTCACAGTACGGTATAGGCATTCAAGGTGACTGCAGAAATACCTGTATTTTCAACATGTTGAAACTTTTTGGGCAAACTATGGCCAAATCATGGCTTTCTTTCTTCGGAACTACGTTCGGAACTACGTTCGGAACTACGTTCGGAACTACGTTCGGAACTACGTTCGGAACTACGTTCGGAACTACGTTCGGAACTACGTTCGGAACTACGTTCGGAACTACGTTCGGAACTACGTTCGGAACTACGTTCGGAACTACGTTCGGAACTACGTTCGGAACTACGTTCGGAACTACGTTCGGAACTACGTTCGGAACTACGTTCGGAACTACGTTCGGAACTACGTTCGGAACTACGTTCGGAACTACGTTCGGAACTACGTTCGGAACTACGTTCGGAACTACGTTCGGAACTACGTTCGGAACTACGTTCGGAACTACGTTCGGAACTACGTTCGGAACTACGTTCGGAACTACGTTCGGAACTACGTTCGGAACTACGTTCGGAACTACGTTCGAAACTACGTTCGGAACTACGTTCGGAACTACGTTCGGAACTACGTTCGGAACTACGTTCGGAACTACGTTCGGAACTACGTTCGGAACTACGTTCGGAACTACGTTCGGAACTACGTTCCGAACTACGTTCCGAACTACGTTCCGAACTACGTTCCGAACTACGTTCCGAACTACGTTCCGAACTACGTTCCGAACTACGTTCCGAACTACGTTCCGAACTACGTTCCGAACTACGTTCCGAACTACGTTCCGAACTACGTTCCGAACTACGTTCCGAACTACGTTCCGAACTACGTTCCGAACTACGTTCCGAACTACGTTCCGAACTACGTTCCGAACTACGTTCCGAACTACGTTCCGAACTACGTTCCGAACTACGTTCCGAACTACGTTCCGAACTACGTTCCGAACTACGTTCCGAACTACGTTCCGAACTACGTTCCGAACTACGTTCCGAACTACGTTCCGAACTACGTTCCGAACTACGTTCCGAACTACGTTCCGAACTACGTTCCGAACTACGTTCCGAACTACGTTCCGAACTACGTTCCGAACTACGTTCCGAACTACGTTCCGAACTACGTTCCGAACTACGTTCCGAACTACGTTCCGAACTACGTTCCGAACTACGTTCCGAACTACGTTCCAAACTACGTTTAGAACTACGTTCCAAACTACGTTTAGAACTACGTTTAGAACTACGTTTAGAACTACGTTTAGAACTACGTTTAGAACTACGTTCCAAACTACGTTTAGAACTACGTTCCAAACTACGTTTAGAACTACGTCGTTCAGAACTACGTTTAACTACGTTCATGACCGTAAGATGTAACCACCGCTTTAAAATGCATCTAAAAATGCGGCGATGGATGCGCCAAAGATTTCACAGATATTGATAATTTATAGAAAAATTGAGAATGCAAATAAGAATTCAAAGAATTCAAAGAATGCAAATAAAAATGCAAATATAAACTGTAAATTGTTATAAGAATGAGAAGAACTCCAAAAGTGATTAAAATAATTTAAAGAATGCAAAGAATGGGAATAATTCAAATGAGATTGGTAAGAATACACAAAAAATGCATCGAAAAAATGTCGAAGATCACATCGAAAAATGCGTCAAAGAATGTGTCAAAGAATACCTCAAAGAATAAGAAAAATACCAAGACTTCGAAAAATTTAATAAGAATTCAAAGAATGCAAACACTACGGTCAATTAGGGTTAACTACGGTCCACACTACGGTCAACTAGGGTTAACTACGTATATACTAGGCTCACAGTACGGTATAGGCATTCAAGGTGACTGCAGAAATACCTGTATTTTCAACATGTTGAAACTTTTTGGGCAAACTATGGCCAAATCATGGCTTTCTTTCTTCGGAACTACGTTCGGAACTACGTTCGGAACTACGTTCGGAACTACGTTCGGAACTACGTTCGGAACTACGTTCGGAACTACGTTCGGAACTACGTTCGGAACTACGTTCGGAACTACGTTCGGAACTACGTTCGGAACTACGTTCGGAACTACGTTCGGAACTACGTTCGGAACTACGTTCGGAACTACGTTCGGAACTACGTTCGGAACTACGTTCGGAACTACGTTCGGAACTACGTTCGGAACTACGTTCGGAACTACGTTCGGAACTACGTTCGGAACTACGTTCGGAACTACGTTCGGAACTACGTTCGGAACTACGTTCGGAACTACGTTCGGAACTACGTTCGGAACTACGTTCGGAACTACGTTCGGAACTACGTTCGGAACTACGTTCGGAACTACGTTCGGAACTACGTTCGGAACTACGTTCGGAACTACGTTCGGAACTACGTTCGGAACTACGTTCGGAACTACGTTCGGAACTACGTTCGGAACTACGTTCGGAACTACGTTCGGAACTACGTTCGGAACTACGTTCGGAACTACGTTCGGAACTACGTTCGGAACTACGTTCGGAACTACGTTCCGAACTACGTTCCGAACTACGTTCCGAACTACGTTCCGAACTACGTTCCGAACTACGTTCCGAACTACGTTCCGAACTACGTTCCGAACTACGTTCCGAACTACGTTCCGAACTACGTTCCGAACTACGTTCCGAACTACGTTCCGAACTACGTTCCGAACTACGTTCCGAACTACGTTCCGAACTACGTTCCGAACTACGTTCCGAACTACGTTCCGAACTACGTTCCGAACTACGTTCCGAACTACGTTCCGAACTACGTTCCGAACTACGTTCCGAACTACGTTCCGAACTACGTTCCGAACTACGTTCCGAACTACGTTCCGAACTACGTTCCGAACTACGTTCCGAACTACGTTCCGAACTACGTTCCGAACTACGTTCCGAACTACGTTCCGAACTACGTTCCGAACTACGTTCCGAACTACGTTCCGAACTACGTTCCGAACTACGTTCCGAACTACGTTCCGAACTACGTTCCGAACTACGTTCCGAACTACGTTCCGAACTACGTTCCGAACTACGTTCCGAACTACGTTCCGAACTACGTTCCGAACTACGTTCCGAACTACGTTCCGAACTACGTTCCGAACTACGTTCGGAACGTAGTTCGGAACGTAGTTCCGAACTACGTTCCGAACTACGTTCCGAACTACGTTCCGAACTACGTTCCGAACTACGTTCCGAACTACGTTCCGAACTACGTTCCGAACTACGTTCCGAACTACGTTCCGAACTACGTTCCGAACTACGTTCCGAACTACGTTCCAAACTACGTTCCAAACTACGTTTAGAACTACGTTTAGAACTACGTTCCGAACTACGTTTAGAACTACGTTTAGAACTACGTTCCAAACTACGTTTAGAACTACGTTCCAAACTACGTTTAGAACTACGTCGTTCAGAACTACGTTTAACTACGTTCATGACCGTAAGATGTAACCACCGCTTTAAAATGCATCTAAAAATGCGGCGATGGATGCGCCAAAGATTTCACAGATATTGATAATTTATAGAAAAATTGAGAATGCAAATAAGAATTCAAAGAATTCAAAGAATGCAAATAAAAATGCAAATATAAACTGTAAATTGTTATAAGAATGAGAAGAACTCCAAAAGTGATTAAAATAATTTAAAGAATGCAAAGAATGGGAATAATTCAAATGAGATTGGTAAGAATACACAAAAAATGCATCGAAAAAATGTCGAAGATCACATCGAAAAATGCGTCAAAGAATGTGTCAAAGAATACCTCAAAGAATAAGAAAAATACCAAGACTTCGAAAAATTTAATAAGAATTCAAAGAATGCAAATAAAAATGCAAAAATTAACTGTAAATTGTTATAAGAATGAGAAGAACTCCAAAAGTGATTAAAATAATTTAAAGAATGCAAAGAATGGGAATAATTCAAATGAGATTGGTAAGAATACACAAAATATGCATCGAAAAAATGTTGAAGATCACATCGAAAAATGCGTCAAAGAATGTGTCAAAGAATACCTCGAAGAATAAGAAAAATACCAAGACTTCGACAAATTTAAATTTAAACATGCACCGAATAATGCAATTAAGAATACGTCAACAAAAATAAATTCAAAGAATTTACAGAAACATTTATACAATTCTCAGACGAATTCGCAAAATTTAAAGGATTCACAAAATTCAATGAAGAATGTGTCGAAGAATGCGTCAAAGAATAAGAATGCGTTGCAGGGAAACTTCCGCAGAAGAAGAAAGCGGCAAAGAATAAGAATGCGTCAAAGAACGCGTCAAAGGGAAACCTCCGCAGGATAAGAATGCGTCGCAGGGAAACCCGCAAAGAATACTAAGATTGCGAATAAGAATGCAACAAAAATGTGAATAAGAATGTGAAGAGCTCCAAAAGTGTAAAAAATATACGAAAAAGGCTAAACAGATATTGATAATTTATAGAAAAATTGAGAATGCAAATAAGAATTCAAAGAATTCGAAGAATGCAAATAAAAATGCAAATATAAATTGTTATAAGAATGAGAAGAACTTAAAGAATGTAAAGAATGGGAATAATTCAAATGAGATTGGTAAGAATACACAAAAAATGCATCGAAAAAATGTTGAAGATCACATCGAAAAATGCGTCAAAGAATGTGTCAAAGAATATCTCAAAGAATATCTCAAAGAATATCTCGAAGAATAAGAAAAATACCAAGACTTCGAAAAATGTAAATTTAAACATGCACCGAATAATGCAATTAAGAATACGTCAACAAATATAAATTCAAAGAATTTACAGAAACATTTATACAATTCTCAGACGAATTCGCAAAATTTAAAGGATTCACAAAATTCAATGAAGAATGTGTCGAAGAATGCGTCAAAGAATAAGAATGCGTTGCAGGGAAACTTCCGCAGAAGAAGAAAGCGGCAAAGAATAAGAATGCGTCAAAGAACGCGTCAAAGGGAAACCTCTGCAGGATAAGAATGCGTCGCAGGGAAACCCGCAAAGAATACTAAGATTGCGAATAAGAATGCAAATAAAAAGGGGAATAAGAATGTGAAGAGCTCCAAAAGTGTAAAAAATATACGAAAAAGGCTAATAGTGGGGCAGCTTAACCAACATATTCATAACAATTGTGCATTTTATGATAAAAGCATAACATTTGGCACACATGTACACACTTATATTTTGAACAGATTTGGATATTGAGCCATCTCAGATTTGACCCCTGAAAGCCACGGCGGCCATTTTCCAAAATGGCTGACTTTCCAAAATGCCACACTACTACACTGTCACTGACGTGCCCCCTGTCACTGGCAGCATAAAAAAAGCTGCCTCTCCCAGCTGCTAGAGTTGCGTCGTTGACCAGAGACAACTTCAGACAGCACACTGAGGAGGAATATCAGTGGCTACATCACACAAAGTGGGCCCTGGAGGACAAGACTGAGACAGAAGATAACACTTCTTGGGCAGCATTTCATGCCAACCGGCAGCATCCACCAACTCGAGTCATCTGTCCCACTGCTCTGCTTCCACTTTTCCTAGACAGTGCCCATACAGTGGCTATGATCCGACACTCAATGGATGTCATAAAGAATGCTGTCCAGCACCTGAATCTAGGGCAGACACCAGTGATTACCTGTGATCAACCACTGTTTGCCTTGGCCAAGCAAATTCAGTGGAAGTGGCCGGAGAGCTATGGTGAAGACAAGATGGTGGTGATGTTTGGTGGGCTACACATTGAGATGGCAGCACTGAAGACTCTGGGGGACTGGCTGCAAGGGAGCGGCTGGGTGCAAGCCTTGGTGCAAGCTGAGATAGCGACGTCAGGGACGGCTAACTCCTTCCTACGAGCAGCTCATGTTGCCCGCACAAGGAGAGCTCACCAAATCACCACAGCAGCACTGTATATCCTGCCACACCGTGCCTATGACCGCAACTGTCTGAGCAAAGCCGAGCATGCAGAAGATCTCCCAGAGTTTGATGACTGGTGCCACCAGAAAGAAGACATCCCACAGTTTCAATACTGGGCAACAGTGATAGAACTTGAGATGTTGGTACTGGTGTATGTGCGTTCTCTGCGGCAGGCATCACTGACAATGTACCTTGATGCCCTGACAGAACAGGCCTCTTGGTTCCATGCCCTAGACCACACTAACTATGCCAGGTGGATCCCTGTCCATCTGAAAGACATGGCTGAACTCCCAACAAAGCACCCAGACGTAGCCCGGGAATTCAGGCAAAGAAGGTGTTCTCTTCAATCCCGATTGACCAGGCCCATGAACAGAATAATGCCTGCATCAAAGGAGACGGCGGAGCAGTTGGCCTCACTGACAACCCCAATGCTCTGCGGCTTTGGATGGTTGCTGGACCAGAAGTTGCCAGGGCCATAGAAGAGTTCCAAGAATGCCACCAGCATTGTGGCAGGCAAACAGACACACGTCATCCTGACCAGACACCAAGCGTGCAAATCTCATTTGCTGAAGATGTTCGCTCCCTTGTCAGTGTGATATAAGACCTTGGCAACCCATTTGAGAAAGAGAGCATGGATCTGGTTGTCCTTGACACAAAGGAAATTGCGGGCCCTGCTGCAGTTGAGACTGTCCGGAATGTCAAGAGGATCGGCCAAGAGCAGTTCCAGGCTTTCACCAAAGAATGCCTGCTGGAAAGAACGAAGCCCATTGATGATGCTATTCATCGAAACAAACTGAAGGTGTTCAGTACTTCCACCACTAGAAGTGTGCGTAAAGGAAAGCAGCAGCTGTCCTCTCTTAAGAATAACGTGGAGCTCTTTTCAAGGCTTTACATTGGTTGCCAGACGAGGGAAGGAAACCTTGAGGAGTTCTTTCGTCATGAGAATCAGGCATGCCCTCCAGCACTCTCTGATGGAGGAAGCCTCCGCTTAGGTACAAAAAGTGACCTCCTCACATGCTTGGAAGACCTGTCTGATGCCAAGTTACAGGCTCCAACCACTACCAATGTAGTTCTTGATGGAGCAGTCATCGTACAGATGCTGAAGCCAGCTACAGCAAAGAACTTTGGCAAGTATGCTGAAGATATATTCATCCCATACATTTTCACAAAGCTTCAAACTGCAAAACGACTGGATCTTGTGTGGGACAGCTATTTTGCTGATTCACTGAAAGGCACTGCAAGAGCAAAGCGTGGACAGGGAGTGCACAGGCGTGTGATGGCTGGGATAGCAATACCAGGAAACTGGCAGAACTTCCTCAGAGTGGATAGCAACAAGACACAGCTGTTCACATTTCTATCTGAAGCTCTTCTCCAGTGGTTTGAACAGGAAGACAAACAGCTTGTGGTCACTGATGGAGAGGCAGTCCAAAGCAAGCCACCACTGCAGGATACTACATCCCTCACCCCATGCAGCCATGAAGAGGCAGACAGTCGCATGTTGCTGCATGCATACCATGCAGCCCAGCATGGCCACCACACGATCATGATCCGAACTGTTGACACTGATGTTGTGGTATTGGCTGTATCAGTAGCGCAGCGGCTGCAACCAGAAGATGAACTGTGGCTAGCATTCGGAACTGCCAAGGGTTTCCGTTACCTGGCAGCCCATGAGCTAGCAGCTGGCCTGGGACCGAAGAAGGCATGAGCACTGCCAATGTTCCATGCTCTGACTGGGTGTGACACTGTGTCCAGTTTTGCAGGGCATGGTAAGAAGACTGCATGGGCAATCTGGACTGTGATGCCAGAACTAACAGAAGCTCTGCTGAAACTGTCCTCTGCACCAAATGACATACCAACAGAAGTAATGCAAACCATTGAGCGATTTGTCATCCTACTGTATGACAGAACAAGCAAGTGCAAGGACATCAACAAGGCGAGAAAGAAACTATTTGCAAAGAAGCACAATGTGCAGCTGATCCCGCCAACCAAGGCAGCACTGGAGCAACACATCAAGAGGGCAGCCTACCAGGGAGGCCATGTGTGGGGCCAAGTACTGCTTCCAGCACCAGAACTGCCTTCACCCACCAGCTGGGGATGGGCAAAGAATGATGATGGGTTGTATGAACCACACTAGACAACTCTACCCGAAGCAGCCAACACCTGCTATGAACTAGTGTCCTGCAAATGCAAAAAGGCTGGACTGGAATGCAAAGCTCTGTGTGTGTGTGTGTGTGTGTGTGAAGGCGACTGCTCACAGAAATGACTTTCTGACCACAGGAGAGAACTGTGAACATTTTCCCAAAACCACACTTTTAGGCAGATTTTGAGCGCCACCTTGAAGCAATTCAAAATCTCGACCTCGGAGGATATTGTAACCATAAAAATTGGCTTTGGCACCTCCAAATCTATATAAATAGACACCAAGAACATCAATATTGATCAACTGTGTGTAATTCTATGCTCAAATCAATTTCACATAATGCGATTGGCGGCCATCTTGGAAAATGGCCGTCCAAGACCAAATTTGGGATGGCTCAATATCTATCTGCTTACTATGTATCCATCTACACCTGTGCCAATTCTGGTGCTTTTATCACAAAATGCACAATAGGTTGGCCATGCTGCCCCACTATAAACAGATATTGATAATTTATAGAAAAATTGAGAATGCAAATAAGAATTCAAAGAATTTGAAGAATGCAAATAAAAATGCAAATATAAATTGTTATAAGAATGAGAAGAACTCCAAAAGTGATTAGAAGAATTTAAAGAATGCAAAGAATGGGAATAATTCAAATGAGATTGGTAAGAATACACAAAAAATGCATCGAAAAAATGTTGAAGATCACATCGAAAAATGCGTCAAAGAATGTGTCAAAGAATACCTCGAAGAATAAGAAAAATACCAAGACTTCGACAAATTTTAATTTAAACATGCACCGAATAATGCAATTAAGAATACGTCAACAAATATAAATTCAAAGAAATTACAGAAACATTTATACAATTCTCAGACGAATTCGCAAAATTTAAAGGATTCACAAAATTCAATGAAGAATGTGTCGAAGAATGCGTCAAAGAATAAGAATGCGTTGCAGGGAAACTTCCGCAGAATAAGAAAGCGGCAAAGAATAAGAATGCGTCAAAGAACGCGTCAAAGGGAAACCTCCGCAGGATAAGAATGCGTCGCAGGGAAACCCGCAAAGAATACTAAGATTGCGAATAAGAATGCAAAAAAAATGTGAATAAGAATGTGAAGAGCTTCAAAAGTGTAAAAAATATACGAAAAAGGCTAAACAGAAATTGAAGAATGCCAGGAATAAAATTAATTCAAAAAGGATGAATGCGGCAAAGAATTTGCAGATATTAATAATTTGAAGAAAAATTGATAATGCAAATAAGAATTCAAAGAATTCTAATTTAGAATGCGAAAAAGAATTCACAGTTCGAAGAATGCCAACAAAAATGCAAATAAAAATTGTTATAAAAATGCGAATAACTCTCAAGGTGCGATGAATGCATCGAAGATCGCATCGAAGAATGCGTCAAAGAATGTGTCAAGAATACCTCGAAAAATAAGAAAAGTACTAAGACTTCAATTTTTTTTTATTTAAACATGCACCGAATAATGCAATTAAGAATGCGTCAAAGAATACGTCAACAAATATTAATTTGAAGAATTTGAAGAAACATTCAAAAATTTCTCAGATGAATTTGCAAAATTTAAAGGATTCACAAAATTAATAGAAGAATGCATTGAAGAATGCGTCAAAGAATAAGAATGCGTCGCAGGGAAACTTCCGCACAATAAGAATGCATCGAAGAATAAAAATGCGTCATTTAATGCGTCTAAGAATAAAAATTGCGTCAAAAAAGAAAAATGCGTCGAAAAATGCGTCAAAAAATACGTCAACAAATATAAATTTAAAGAATTTACAGAAACATTTATCAAATTCCCAGACGAATTCGCAAAATTTAAAGGATTCACAAAAGTCACAGAATGCATCGAAGAATAAGAATTTGAAGAATTTCGAAGAATGCAAAAAATAAATCAAAGAATGCAACAAAGACTAAAAGAATTTGCAAAAGAATTTGCAGAAGAATTTGCACAAAAACTTGCAAATTTCACAGAATGCGTTGATGAATGCACCAACAAATTTACAGATTTAGAAGAATTCAAAGAATTATAAACAGAATGCAAGGAAGAATGCAAAAAATGCAAAATATAAAGAATGCAAATAAAAATGCAAAAAAAAATTGTAAAAAGAATGCGAAGAACTCAATTTGTTTTTAAAGAATATGAAAAATCCGAAAAAGAATTTGAAGAATTTGAAGAATGGAAATGATTCAAATACGAATGCAAAGAATACGCAAACAATGCATCAAAGAATTCGTCAAAGATCGCATCAAAGAATGCGTCAAAGAATATCTCAAAAGATACTAAGAATTTGACATGCATCGAATAATGCATCAAATAATGCACCTAAGAATGCGTCCAAGAGTACATCAACAAATATAAATTCAAAGAATTTGCAGAAACATTTGAAAAATTCTCAGACGAATAAAAATTTCAAGGATTCACAAAATTAAAAAAAGAATGCGGTGAAGAATTCTTCAAAGAATAAGAATGCGTTGCAGGGAAACTTCCGCAAAATAAGAACGCTTCGAAGAATAAGATTGCGTCAAAAAATATGTCGAAGAATAAGAATGCGTCAAAGAATAAGAATGCATCGCAGGAAACCTCTGCGGGATAAGAATCCGTCGCAGGGAAACCCGCATTTATTATTTGCATTTGTATTCGCAATCTTAGTATTCTTTGCATTCTTTTTAGCATTTTAATTATAATTCTTTGAATTCTCCTTTGCTTCACCTTTTTTTTTCTCAAATTTATCTGCAAATTCTTTGATTTTTTTGTATTGTTTTGCAAATTCTCTGGTGTATTTATCGACCCATTCTACAATATCTTTTGCAAATTATTTGCATTCTTTGACGCATTCTTTGACAAATTCTTTGCATTCTAAGACATTCTTCGCATTCTTCAAAATATTATTTCTTAATGCATTTTTCTTAGAATTTTGTTAATTTTGTGAATTCGGAAGTCAAGTCATCCTGCGGCAAGTCGCGTCATCCCCCGGCGACTCGCGCCATTCTGCGGGATACGGGAAACTTCCGCGAGAAAAAAATGCAACGCCGACAAACTTTCACGGTACTACGCACCGCAAGATGACACAGCGCGCCGCCAGGTGACACAACGCCCCACCGGATGGCACAAAGCGCCACAGGATGACACGACACGCCGCGGAATGACACAACGCACCGCGGAATGACACAAAGCGCCACGGGGTGACACGACTCGCCGCGGAATGACACAACGCGCCGCGGGATGACACGATTCGCCAATAGATGACACGACTCGCCGCGGGATGACACGACTCGCCGCGGGATGACACGACTCACCGCGGGATGACACAACGCGCCGCGGAATGACACGACTCTCCGCGGGATGACACGACTCGCCGCGGAATGAAACAAAACGCTGCGGGATGACACAACTCACCACGGGATGCCACAACTCGCCGTGGAATGAAACAACGCGCCACGGGATGACACGACTCGCTGCGGGATGACACGACTCGCTGCGGGATGACACGACTCGCCGCAGGTTTTCGTGCATCGCCCGCAGGATGAAGTGACTCGCCGCGGAACGAAGTGACTTGCTTCGGGTTTTTGTGCATCGCCCGCGGGATGAAGTGACTCGCCGCAGAATGAAGTCACTCGTTGCGGGTTTTCGTGCATCGCCCGCGGGATGAAGTGACTCGCCGCAGAATGAAGTGACTCGCCGAGGGTTTTCGTGCATCGCCCGCAGGATGAAGTGACTCGCCGCGGAATGAATTAAGTGACTTGCCATAGGTTTTCGTACATTGCCCGCAGAATGAAGTGACTCGCCACGGAATGAAGTGACTCGCCGCAGGTTTACGTGCATTACCCGTGGGATGAAGTGACTCGCCGCGAAATGACGTGCATCGGCCGTGGATTTTTGTGCATCGCCCGCGGTATGAAGCAACTCGCCGAGGAATTAAGTGACTCGCCGTGGGTTTACTTGCATCGCCCTCGGGATGAAGTGACTCGCTGCCGAATGACGTGCACCGCCCGCGGGATGACATGACTCGCTGTGGAATGACATGACTCGACGCAGGATGACATGACTCACCCACCGGAATGACGTGACTCGCCACAGAAAGACGCGACTCGCCGCGGAATGACGCAACTTGCCGCGGAATGACACGACTTCCAAATCACAAAATTCACGAAATTCAAAGAAAAATGCATTACAGAATTTGAGAAATGCAAAGAATACGTCAAAAAATGCGTCAAAGAATGAAAATAAATTGCAGAAGAATTTGCAGAAGCATCGATGAATGCACCAGAGAATTTGCCAAAGAATACAAAGAAATCGAAGAATTTGCAGATGTGATTAATTTTTTTTAAATGGAAAATGCCTAAAAAGGACTACAATGCAAAAAAATGCAAAGAATACTAAGATTGCAAATAAGAATGCAAATTAAAATTTGAATAAGAATGTGAAAAAGTATGCGAAAATGCCTAAAAAGAATGAGAAGAATGCAAAGAATGGGAAGAATTCAAAAAGAATGCGAAGAATATGCATCTGATAATGCATCTAAAAATGCGTCAAACAATACGTCAAAAATGATTTAAATAATTTGCATTCAAAGAATGCATTGAATAATGCGACAAAAAAGGGTGAATAATTTACAAAAGAATTTACAGAAAATTTGCAGAATTTGCAGAATTCAAAGATGAATGCGCCAAAGAATATGCCAAAGAATACAAATGATTTGAGAATTCACAGATGTGAAGAATTTGAAGAAAGTGCTGAAGAATGCAAAAAATAATTCAAAGAATTATAATTAGAATGCAAAAAAAATTAAAAGAATGTGACGAATACAAAGAATGCGAATAAGAATCCAAATACTATTGATAATAAAAATTTGAAAAGCTCCAAAAAATATGAATGGTAATAATTCAAATAAGAATGCGAAGGATATGAAAAAAAATGCATCAAAGAATGCGTTAAAGATTGCATCTCATATTGTCTAGAAGATTGTGTCGAGTAATGCGTTGAAAACGTCAAATAATGTGTCCAAAAATACCACAAAAAATAAAAATAAAATTAATTCTAAATTCAAATAATTCACACATGGATCGAAGAATGCGTTTTAAAATACGTCTTAGAATGCATCTAAAAATGCGTCAAAGAATTCATCTAAAAATGCATCAAAGAATACGTCAAAGAATATGTCAACAAATTATCAAAATAAATTGAAAAACATTCTGAAAATGTTGAAGACGAATTCGCAAAAAGAATGCGAAAAGGAATGCAAAGAATACTACAAATGCAAATTTGTGAATAAAAATGTGAAGAAGTGTAAACAGAGTAAAAAGTATACGAAAAATGCAAACAAAAAATTTAAGAATGCTAAAAATGGGAATGATTCAAAAAGAATGCGAAGAACATGCGTCTAAAAATGCATCAAAGAATGCGTCAAAGAATAAATTGCAGAATTCAAAGAATTCCAAGAAGAAATTTCAAAATTCAAAGTACAGTAAGAGTACAGTAAACTGAACAAAATACTGTACGCGATTCTAATAAGCCAGTGTAATATAGTACTGCATACTAGAGTTTACTCAAGTACATGTAGTATTTTGTGATATTAATGTTGGTGACATTGGGATTACACGAGGTCTACTCCACTAATAGACATATTGCTTTGTGCGTAAACGAGTCGGGGTACAGTGCACGACCATTGAAACGTTTCTTCATGTATAATGTAAGAGAAACTGTTTATGTCGTATCAGGTTTCAGTTCCTCTTATTTCTAGTAAATAATACAGTACATGTACATGTAGGGCCTGTGCGAGCGAAAATTCATGAAACGCCTCCGGTATTAGTTTCCTACCAAATTTCAGCTCAGAGAATGCCACGAATAAGTGAAAATAGAAAGTCTAATGAAAGAAAGTCATTGATAGTGGTGCGCGTTACCTATAATGAGTACTACTAGAAAACTTCGAATCGACCACTGTTTTACGCTTTGTATTCTAAGATCCTTTTTTAAAAATGCAATGAGACATGACCTACCTGCAATCGGATTGGTGTTTGGGGGAATTTGAGCTGATCATTGGATGGGCTTACTGGTAACAGCCACTTGGATCTTGCTGATGGCCTCTCAGAACAACTTTAGCACAGCTACACAAATAAAAAAAAATAAACGTAAAAGTAAAACAGATGTTTATAAATATAATAGCAATTTATCTTTTAGGTTACAGAAGTTTGCAAGGGACGTTTGTAAAAACCTTAAAGATATTCCAATTGAAAGTTGCTGTGCGGCAGATGAGCATTGTCAAGTTTGTTTGCAAAATATAAATCACTTGTGACAACATTTTCAAAAATTATAGAATGCATCCGGTATAATTGCGACTTCGCAATTCCTCGGACGGAATGCGCACGGCAAAGCAAGATTTGTCAACAAATGTTACTTGTTTGTTATTGTTAAATGTTAGCTCGTACCATGGAGAAATAATGCTCGTACCGACCGATGTGTGAAATAGGGCAGCATATACCGGGGCGCACTATAGGCTGCACATGTACATGTACTAGGACACGCGCGGTTGCATTTCAAATCAATGAATCAATAAATGTTATCGTTTTTCTGTTTTAGTAATTACACATGCTCATTTACATCAAATTCTGCAAACACAGCACCTTCGGAGTAGAATGCAAGGCCACCCGCGAACACCTTTTTTCCCCGGTTGGATGCGCTGTGGGTCGACCTAAAGTAACTTTAAATTCAGAGATGCCTTACAGTCTACAGATATCATACAGTTTTGGGCGGATGTGCGTTGAAGTTCGATTAAATGGCTAAGTACAAAAAAATTCACCAGTGGGTACGGGTACGGTCGACATATGAAGCAAATCTTATTTTGAAGTAAGGTTATGCCTGGATGCGCGGATGCGAGGTCGAAAGAAGCTTGACGTCATCACGTGTCAGGCTCATTACAGTCAACAGAGGGCGGTATATGAAGCGAGTTATAGAAGTGAGGGTTCCATGTTGTCTGGGATGCGTGGATGCGTGGACCGGATCCGGATATGCGCGGATATGCGCGGATGCGAGGTCGAAGAAGATTGACGTCAACAGGTGTTAGGCTCATTACTATGGAGTTCTATATCTGCCACCTCGCCTCGCGGATCTCCCCTCGCGGATCGCGAGAGGGGAGATCCGCGACCCGCGGGGCGAGATCCGCGATGCGAGATCCGCGGCGCGAGGTGGCAGATATAGAACTCCATACATTACAGTCAACAGAGGGCGATATATGAAGCGAGTTATAAAAGTGACGGTTTCTGGTTGTCTGGGATGCGTGGATGATTTGCGCGGATGCGCGGATGCGAGGTCGAAAGAAGCTTGGGCCGAGTTTGGGGCCGAGTTCGGGCGGTCTGTTCTTGACACGCGAACTCTGTTCTTACGCTCGAACGGCGGGAACGCGACCCGTGAACATTGCACTCGGAACAAGAACACACCAGTGTTGTTGACTCGAGTCGGTGACTTGGACTCGAGTCCGACTCGAGTCGCCAATTTTTGTGACTTGCGACTTGACTTGACTTGGAGAAAAATGACTTGTGACTTGACTTGACTTGACGAAAAATGACTTGTGACTTGACTTGACTTGAGTAAATTTGACTTGACGACATTGCAAGTCATCATGTATTTACTATTTGTATGTTATTTAAACAAATTTGTGTTCAATCCGGCCACGGCAGCCGATGTATTTTTGTGACGGCAAAAATGTTTTTGCCGCGTCGCGAATCTGTACTATGTACTGCATGTACTGTGTGTACGGCTAGCTACGCACATGCAATACATTGCAAAGTCAAAGTGTGGGCTACATCGCCTACGGCCTACATGTCTAGTCTTCCAATCCGTCGTAGTGGAAGCTGTGTGAGCTTTTACTGTTAAAAGCTGTGCATTAACATTCAACACAATTTAACAGACAGCTGGAAACGAGGTTATAGTGACATTGTTAATTGTTTTAAGAATTTGAAAAGTGTTGAACAATTTATCGCAAATTTACCGTAAACGAAACCGAATAACTATTTTGACTCAAACTTTATTAGTGTAAACATTATAAGGTACATGTACTTTTTAAATGGTTTACCCCCTAAAAAGATAATTTTAAAACATTTCACGTGCGTAATGTTCAAATTCTCCTTATATCACCGATACACATGCATTTGGTAAGTTGTTTATCTCAGCGCGCATGCTTTGAGTGCATGCGCACAGAATGCGTACATACACCCGGCCGTGTACGCACATGTACACACAAGCTTGTTGCTATGTACGATAGGCCTGATCATGTCGTGTTGGACACCAAAAGTAGTTACTTTCGGATTTAAAAGTTACGAAAGTTCGCTAAAAATGCCTGCCTTCGCTTCTGGGCTGCAAATAGGAATTGCTTGTCAAAACTTGTTCCAGTTGCAATGAGGGTTCTTGCTGTTCCAGCATCCAGTTCACCGTGTCTTCAGTCATGGCGGCATCATCATGCGCCCTCACCGTGCTCGACTCGCTGACAAAATGTTGTCGAACTTGATATTTCTTAAGTGCAACAGTTTGCATAGTTTGTCAAGCTAACCAGTAACCTCACTATATAGAAGTTGTATCAAATTACTAGGTACACAAACAGTGCTGTTGCTCACATTAAAGTTTAATGATTAATCCCTCAGTACTTTTTTGAGTGAGAATATCCTTTTTAGCTTATGTCGTTTTGGTTTAATCCATAAGATGTGTCTTTCCAGGATGAATAAAACAACAAAGTGACTGAGCTTTGATTGATTAATTGAATATCACTTGGCTGTTAACAGATTGTGGATATGTACTTCAAGTTTGTCAAAATCATTCTTGAAAGTTGACTTTCATTCGCGACTATAAATGACTTGTGACTTGTGACTTGACTTGACAAAAAGTGACTTGTGACTTGACTTGACTTGGGAAAATTTGACTTGTGACTTGACTTGACTTGAGAAAATTTGACTCGAGACTTGACTTGACTTGAGAAAATTTGACTTGTGACTTGACTTGACTTGAGAAAAAATGACTTGGTTACAACTCTGGAACACACACCACCTATCCACCAGGGTTTTGCAAGAACAAGTTACGCGTGTCAAGAATAGACCGCCCGAACTCGGCCTGGGCGGTCTATTCTTGACACGCGTAACTTGTTCTTGCAAAACCCTGGTGGATAGGTGGTGTGTGTTCTTGTTCCGAGTGCAATGTTCACGGGTCGCGTTCCCGCCGTTCGAGCGTAAGAACAGAGTTCGCGTGTCAAGAACAGACCGCCCGAACTCGGCCTTGACGTCAACACGTGTTAGGCTCATTACAGTCAACAGAGGGCGGTATATGAAGCGAGTTATAGAAGTGACGGTTTCTGGTTGTCTGGGATGCGTGGATGCGCGGATGCGAGGTCGAAAGTAGTCTTGGTGAAAGACCTTCGCGTATTAATTTGTCACAATTTTCCCCACGAGAGGGCGCTATCATACACGAACCGCTCTCACGACACGATCCGCTCCATAGTCTTGCAGCCATCGTCCATATTATGGATTCCGTGGGAAACGCGTGAACATTTTGTTTTGAACATTGAAACTTGATCTTTGGACTCTAATGAGTTGATCTAGATTTGGTGCCATTTTTTCGGACACTGTTAACGCCTATTTTTATGCAAATTAGTTATGACGTCATAAAACGTCATAAAATTGACTGTTTCTCTCATTAAAAGACATATTTTACCATTATCACACAAACAAAACATACTTTAAAAGCATTTGTAACATTAATGTTGTTGTTAAGATTTAATATTTTCTTATGTTAGGTGTATAAAGTATAACA